>CAUYQG010097841.1:0-24400 GCA_963574415.1 Tarsius wallacei
ACACACATACATCAACCCCAAAGATAAATGAAGACAAGCAAATAAAGAAAAAAACTGTATAAGAACCTCATGACAACAATAAACAATCACATTTTATAATCAGCCAGAATGTGAATGGACTAAATGCACCATGGAAAAGACATAAGATGACAAACTGGATAAGAAACCATGACCCAATTATTTGCTGCATCCAAGAAACACATTTCAACATGAGGGATGCACACAGCCTCAAAATTAGGGATGTAAAATGAGTTTCCAGGCAAATGGATCAGAAAAGAATGCAGGAGTCACAATCTTAACATCAGACAAAACAACCTTTAAGCTATCAAAAATTTAAAAAGATGCAAAAAGACACTACATAATGATAAAAGGTTCAATCTACCAACTAGAAATATCCCTCCTAAACATATATGCACCCAACACAGGAGCATCAGCATATATAAAGCAGCTACTAAGTAAACTAAAAAAATGTATTGACTCTAAAACTATTATAACAGGAGACTTGAGTGCCCTAGATAGATCATCAAGGCAAAAATTCAACAAGGAGATCCAGAACCTAAACTTGACACCCAAACAAATGAACTTAATAGATACCTACAGATTTTTCCAACCCACAACCACAGAATATACATTCTGCTCATCACCACATGGAATATACCCCAAGATTGATCACATCCTTGGCCATAAGTCAAGCATAAACAAATGCATAAAATTGAAATCTTGCCATGCACATTCTCAGACCACAGTGGAATAAAAAATAAATATCAACACCAACAACATTTCCCCAAAGCCCACAAAGATATGGACACTAAACAGCATGATACTGAACAACTGGGTCAACACTGAGATCAAAGCAGAAATTAAAAGATTCCTGAAAACAAATGAAAATGAAGAAACATCTTACCAAAACCTCTGGGATGCCATGAAAACAGTTTTAAGAGCAGAATTTATATCTGTACAAGCACACATCAAGAAAACGGAAAGATCTTTAAGTGGAGGGCATAACAAATCACCTAAGGGAGCTGGAAAGAGAAGATCACCAAAACCCCAACTTCAGCAGAAGAATCCAGATCACCAAAATAAGAGCCCAAATATGGGACATTGAACACAAAATATCATAGAAAAAATCAACAAAACAAAACACTGGTTCTTTGAAAGAATTAACAAGTTTGATGAACCCCTAGTTAGAAAGATCAAGAAAAAGAGAGAAAAAGCCCAAGGAAGCACAATCAGAAATAAAAGAGATCAAATAATAACTGACCCTGAAGAACTCAAAGGATTATCAGAGATTACCATGTATGCCTACAAGGAAAAAAAAATTGATAACCTAAATGCAATGGAGGAATTTCTGATATCACACAATCTCCCCTGGTGGAAACAAGAAGACATTGAGATACTAAATTAACTGCTAGCAACCCAGGAAATTGACTTTGTCATATGAAAACCACCTACAAAAAAAGCCCTGGATAGATGACTTTCCAACAGAATTCTACAAAATGTACAAAGAGGAACTGATACCAATCCTATTGAATGTATTCCAGGAAATTGAGAAAGACGGAATTCTACCTAAATAATTTCACAAAGCTAACATCAGACTGATACTCAAACTAGGTAAATAAAAAAAATCCACAAAAAAAGAGAACTACAGGCCAATATCCCTTATGAACATAGTTGCAAATATCCTCAACAAGAGTCTAGCAAATCTGGTCCAAAAACCCATCTCAAAAATCATCCACCATGACCAAATAGGTTTAGCCCCAGGATGCAGAGCTGGTTCAACATTCACAAGACCATAAATACAATCAAATACCTCAACAGATGTAAAAACAAGAACCACATGATTATATCACTGGATGCAGAAAAAGCTTTTGATGAAATCCAGCATCCTTCTTGATAAAAACCCTCAAACACCTAGGCATAGAAGGAACATACCTCAAAATAGTAAGTGCCAACTATGATAAATCCACAGCTAACATATTGCTAAATGGATAGAAACTGGGAGCATTTCCCCTGAAAACTGGAACAAGACAAGGCTGCTAACTCTCACTCCTCTTGTTCAACACTGTTTGAAGTCTTAGCTGGGGCCATTAGACTAGGAAAGGAAATTAGGGATATCCAAAGAGGAAAAGAGAAATCAAGTTATCCCTCTTTGCTGATGATATGATCGTATACCTTGAAAATCTAAGAGAATCTCTCAAAAACCTGCTTACATTCATCAAGGACTTTCGCAAAGTCTCAGGTTACAAAATAAATGTGCAAAAGACAGTTGCATTCCTATACATCAACAACAAGCAGGAAGAGACCCAAATTAAAAGGAAATCCCATTCACAATAGCCACAAAAAAATGAAATACTTCAGCATCTTCCCAACCAGAGAAGTGAAAGATCTTGACAACGAGAACTACAAAACATTCCTCAAAGAAATCCAAAAAGACACAAACAAATGGAAAAATATTCCATGCTCATGGATAGGAAGAATCAGCATTGTTAAAATGTCCATTCTACCAAAGGCAATCTACAGATTCACTGCAATACCTATTAAGTTACCAACATCATTCTTCTCAGAGCTTGAAATGACAATACAGAATTTCATATGGAAACATAAATGACCACAAATAGCAAAAATAATCTTTAGCAAAAGAAACAAAACAGTAGGTATCACACTTCCAGACTTCAAACTTTACTATAAGGCTACAGTAATCAAAGCAGACTGATATTGGTACAAGAACAGGCACATAGACCAATGGACCAGTATAGAGATTCCAGAAGCAAAACCTCAATTTATCAATCATCTCATCTTTGACAAAGCCTCCAACAACAACCACTGGGGAGAGGAAAACCTATTCAGTAAGTGGTGCTGGGAAAACTTGCTGACCACATGCAGAAGATTGAAACAGAACCCCTACCTATCACCATACGCAAAAATTAACTCTAAATGGATCAAAGACCTAAACGTTAAACATCAAACTATAAGAATCTCAGAAAATGCAGGAGACACCCTTATGGAAATTGGAACTGACAACTAATTCCTGATCAGAGCCATAAATGCCCATACCTTAAGAAATAAGATAGACGTGGGATCGCATCAAACTAATGAGCTTCTACAAAGCAAAGGAAACCATCAAGAGAGGAGGGAGATAGCCCACAGCATGGGAAATATATTTGCCAATGACATATCTGACAAAAGTCTAACATCTAGAATCTTCAAGGAACTCAAACGCACCAAAAGGAAAAAAACAAACAGTCCCATTAAAAAGTAGGCAAGAGACATGAACAGACACTTTTCTAAAGAAGATATTCTGGCAGCCAAAAGACACATGAAAAAGTGCTCAGCCTCACTCATCATTAGAGAAATGCAAATCAAAACTACCTTGAGATACCACCTAACTCTAGTAAGATTGCCATCATTATTAAAACACATAACAACAGATGCTGCCGAGGATGTGGAGAAAAAGGAATGCTTCTATACTGCTAGTGGGAATGTAAACTAGTCCAACCTCTTTGCAAGACATTGTGGCAATTTCTGAAAGAACTTGAAATTGACCTTCCATATGACCCAACAATTCCCCTATTGGGAATGTACCCAGAGGAACTCAAAAAAGATACTTGCACACATATTTTTGTTGCAGCTCTATTCACAATTGCAAAAACTGGAACCAACCATGCTACCTATAAAAGCTGGACTGGATAAAAGCATGTGGTATATATATATATATACATATATATATATATATGTATATATATATATATACACAATGGAATATTATACAACAATAAAGAAGGATAGACATATGGACTTCACAGCAACTTGGATAGATTTAGAGTTGATCATACTCAGTGACCTATCACAGAAACAAAGAACAGAGTACATTTATGTTCTCACTCATAAGCGAACCTTGACCAATTATAATACTGTAAGAAAGGGATTGGCAGTAGTGGGAAACTGTGGGGGGGTGGGATTGACAATTGAGGGAAACTGCTAGGGGAAGGAGGGCATACTCATCAACAAGGGTACCTGCATAATCAACATTTTTATACCTAACCCTGAATTGTACCTCACATCTTTATAAAAAAAAAAAAAAGAAAATTAAAAAATGGGCATAAGTCTTGAATAGGCACTTTACCAAAGACAATATATGCATAATAAATAAGCACATGAAAAAGTATATTACCATTATTAGTAATAAAAACATGCAAATTAAATCCAGAAGTGAAACGTCAATAAATACCTGTTAAAATAGCTTTTAAAAGGAAAAAATATTATGCCATATGCTGGCAACAATTTGGAACATGGAATTCTCATAACAGTTTTTAGGAATTTCATTAAGATGTGTCTTTGTGTAATTTTCTTCCTGTTTCTTCTGATTGGTTTTGTTTAGCTTTTTTGGCTTATATTTTTTTTTTAGATTTGGAAAATTTTCATCATTATTTATACAAATAAGCTTTCTGTCTGATTCATTCTCTTTTCTCCTTAAAGGACTTCATTTACTTGTGTAATAAGATGTTCGAAGTTATTCCTTGGCTTACTAATATACTGTAGGTTTAAAAAAAATCTTTTTTGTGTGCTTTATTTTTAGTAATCTTGATTGCTATATTATTAAGTTCATCAATTTTTAAAAAAATATTTAATCTTCTTAAATGCTTGTCCTGTTTATTTTCCATCTCTAGAATTTCAATTTAGGTATTTTTTAATATCTTCTATACCTTTCTTTAATATGCTTATGTTTTCCTCTGTATTCTTAAATATAGATATTTAGTTTCTAATTTTCTTACTTATTCCATAATGGGTGTAATTTCTGGTTAAGTTGATCGATGTTACTCATTATGGATCATATTTTCCTCCTTCTTTGCATGCCTTATGATAATTTATTGAATTACAGGCTATCAATTTTAGGTGGGTTTTTTGGTGCTGAATAATTTTGTTTCGTTCTGTTTTGGTTAACGTTGTTGGACTTTATTCTGGGAAACAGTTGATTTACTTTGAAACAGTTTTATCCTAATAGATGAAATGGAGCAAGGGTTGAAATAAAGAGGGGTGGAAGATGTTTTATCCACATGCATAAGTCTTGAAAAAAAAATCCACATGTAAACACAGGTGATGAAGAATTGTATAGCAATGTCCTTTTAGTATTACTGAAAGACTGGCTCAATTTCTCAAATCTAAGTTTATAAATATCGGGACAATAAAGTAGAAACCATTTAAAGACCATCTAGTGAATAAGTTCTCTTATGGGACCAAATTTCATTCACAGCAAAAAGAAAAATAACAGAGGAAATATTGAAGAGATTAATACTTTAAAACGTTCATTGAGTAGAAATCTAGTCTAAGTCAGTAAGGCAGATAAACATAAGAAAATAAAGACAATAGCTAAAAAAAATTAAACTACATTTTCTTTAGCTTTTAAACAAGTACTAAAAATAGAATTTGTCTATGTTTGTATGTTCACTTTATCAATTCAAAAAATGTATATATTTTATAAGGTCATCTTTCAATATATTTAGGATGTAAATATGGACATTACATTTAAAATTTTTATTATACCGTATGTTATACAAGCAATTGTATATATTATATAAATATATTAATATTTAATTATTTTTTAAAAACAGAATCAAGCATTATACATAATACATATATGAGGATGGATCCCCCCAAATTGAAGTTATCATTTGGAGGGTAGACCCCTTGTAGTACAAGCTTCCCTGCTAGGTAAGTTTTCTAGGAACCCATTGACTCACATACTAGCTAGCATTGTTGTTGTGAGAGGCTGCATTCTGCTTCACTGAATTTTTTATTAGAAATTATTTCAATTCATTTGCCCATTAATGATGGGTGATTTACAGTCGTGCCTGCCTATACTGAGGTCAGTGTTCAGCAGTTTTTGACCAAAAATTGCATGATCTCTGTGTCCCACCTTCCCTATTCACCCTTTCTCACTGAGTGCAACTATTTTTTGTTTCCCCAGTGAAAAAAGTGCTCAGAGGGAAATGTTTTGCTGATTTGGAAAAGGTGAAAAAAAAGACAGAAGCACTCAAAGGTATCAAATTGATAAGTTCAAAAACTTTTGAGTAAGGGAAAAGGCATCTTGACAGGTATATTGCATCAAACGAGGAGTAATTTGAAGGTGACTGAAGTTGAAACATGTAAGAATAAATATACATTGTTTTAAGAAATAAATTCTAGGACTTTTTGGATCTTATCCACACTGCTGGTGGAGGTGTAAACTAGTACAAACTCTGTGGAAAACAGTGTGGTGATTCCTAAAAGAACTAAAATCGACCTTTCAAATGACCCCACAATCCCTCTTTTGGAAATATACTCAGAGGAACTCAAATCAATCTATGAAAAAGATTCCTGCACAAGCACGTTTGCAGCATTATTCACAATAGCAACAACATGGAACCAACTGTGCTGCCCATCGAAAGTGGACTGGATTTTAAAAAATGTGGTACATATACACGATGGAATATTACAAGGTCACAAAGGACAAAATTATGAACTTCGCAGCAACTTGGATGGAATTAGAGTCTATCATACTCAGTGATCTATCCCAGAAACAAAGCAATGATTACCACATGTTCTCACTCATAAGTGGACCCTGAACAATTATCATAATACTATAAGAAAGGGATTGGCAGTAGTGTGACACTGTCAGGGGAGAGAGGGGGGTGGGACACACTTCATCAATAAGGGTACTTGATCTCAAACCAGGTAAAGTGAAGGCCAAAGTGAGGCCCAAACTTTACCTGTACAAAGACCATTTGTATACCTAATCCTGAATTGTAAAAATCTTTTACATCTTTTAAAATAAGTAAATAGATAAATAAATCCTTAGATGTTCTCAGTACATTTGAGTTAAGGTAGAAACATAGGCAAGAAGGAAAACCTTAACCCAAGACATTAGAGTTGATGTACTTCCATCAACCAACTTCTGATGAAGTACTTACATTACATGTATGGAGGTTGTGCAAAAGTAAGAACAAAACAATAAAGAAGAGTCCAAGACAAATTGTTAAAAAGATGAAATGACTATAAGAAATAGCTCTGTTTCAAGAAAATAAATAATTAAATTTGTCAGAATTAAATCATTAATTAATGCTTAAGTTTGTCAGAAATGCGATTAATGCAGATCCTTTTAACTTTATTTCTCAGTAAAGAATTTCCCTAGGAGAATGCCCTACAGGGCCTCCAATAGCAACTTTGCCTACAAGTGTTCTAATTAACTGTATCAGAGGGTCTGCTGTGCTGTCTAGTTAATGCTTTCTATCTGGTTTTTTGCTGGCCATCATGTATCATTGTTCAGCGAGTGACAGCAGTCAGGTTATTAAAGGTGTAGATATTAAATTAACAACAGTAGTAAACATTGTAGCTGTACTTCACATCTCAGCAGAACCAATGAAGTGGATGACACTGAATCCATGCTGATATGCTGCAATGACAGATGGGCGTCATTTAACACAATACATCAGTGGGCAACCCACGTACCACAGCTGTCCTCCACTAAATGAATTAGATCAGGGTAATTAATCTAAGGCAGAACGTATTACTAAAGTGGGTCCTAAGCAGAATTAGAGAAGAATGAAATTGTCCTACTAAAAAAAATTGAAAAGGATTTATGCATTAACAATTTTAGTGCTGTTAAGAAATTTTCTGGAAGTTTTTTTATTTCTTAAAATATTTACAAACCTTCCCTTCTGGTGGAGAAACAAACTCACCATTTAAAGGGGTTAAAGTGGGTGATGCCTGTTCCTTTATTTTTGTACTAAAAATAAATGCTGCCAAAAAATGAGGCTCACCTGGGATATTTGGATCATTTTTAAAACTAAAACAAATCTTATAATCCTTTATCACATATGTTTGCTCCAAATACAACTATCTCAGCACTTGTAGTTATACAGAGATGGTTGCATGAAAAGATAGATGGATATGGATGGCTGGGGGAGAGAAAGACATAATAGATACATAAATAGATAGATACACAGATTCACAGATAACTTCTTTCTTCCCAAATTCAGACCAAAGATTGTCTGGGTTTACAAGGAAAGTCTTACCATAAACCAGGCACACATCCTTAGCAATCTGGAGAAATTTCTTAAATGTCTCATTCAGTTTAAGAATCTTGTCAAGGAATATTTCTAAAAATATATTTAATAATTTAGCATTCCTTTTGCTTATTTTCAGTAATTTACTTTTAAGACCAAAATACTTACAATATAATATAAACTTCTTTTTTTAAAATGACTGCTTAAGGTCTTCTTATGACTTTAAGTACCGATTTGTGATGTATGGTTGCAAAAAAGAAAATGCTTTGGAGGTCACATTTTAAAATTGCCAACAGATCAATCTCATGATTTGGATAAAAGTCAGAAATTGCATTTAAAACCATCAAGTAAAGAAGTATATTTTCTCTAATGTTTAGAATTAAAGCAGTGTGTGCCTAATTGTACTTACCTTCTTTTAAAAAAATTAAAAATCACAGAGCTGAGACACAATTGTCTAACTCCTGAATACCTTATGTGTGTAATTTCTAAAGTTTCACTGTAGAAAGTTCTGATGCCCTCCTATAAAACATATTTGCGACAATGGTAGCCATTGATCAAGCTGCATGCTATGTGGTCAATTGTTACAATTCTCCTCTCATTTTTGCTTTCTTTGCATTCTCCTTTCCAGAGGCTCTTTTCTTTTGCCTATCATGCCCAGATGGAAGAACCTACTGCTAATTACTGCAATTGAAATTTTTAACACAGCAGGAGATATCCAAACACCAATCCTTCTTTTTAAAAGAATGTGCTAGCTTCTTGTTAAGTTAGCAACTCTTAGTTGGAGGTCTGCACCAGTCACATCAAAAGTATTGTATGTTTATTGTAGAGGCGTAGCAAGTTGCAGCTGGAAGAAGCTACCACATGCACAGTATTTGATTTTTAAACTTCATTATCTTGAGCGTCTGTGATTAGAGTAAATTGTGGACTAACTGCTGGTCACATTTAAGTATTAAAACTGAAACACGTTTGAAGGACAGAAAAATATAAACACACCTCAATGTATGGGGGTATTCGGCCTCTCTACTTAAATTCTTAAAATTAAAAAATGTCCAAATATGTCAAATTACATAACTATTATAATCAATCCTGCACCTATTTTTAACTAAAGCAAGTGATTAAATTAAAAAAGAAAATAACTGGGATGTTTAATTCAATGAATGAGAATTGTGTTAGTAATAAATTTATCGTACAGTGGCCTCTCTATTTTGACCAAAATAATACATCTGTATTATTTTCAGAATATCAGTAAAGGTAAATTTTAGCAGTTATAATGTTTTTTTCCTGATGTGGACAACTGTTCAAAATATTATGCATCCTTAATTTTGAGTGGCCACTGGGCAGAAATAATTCAAAGCCTAATTTTCATTGTTGCTACCTAGAGATATTTTTATTATGTTCAGAAGCTCTTTATCCATAACATCCTCTAACGTCTTCCTATGGTTTAAGTTATACACTCTGATTTATGAGCAATAATAAAAAACTGCCATAAACTAATTTTATTACTATTACCTGTAATATGACAATATGGGGAAACAGCCACATCATCGTGTCCTTCACATACAAGCTGTCATTACAGAGTCACCAGTATTACGAGGTGTCTTTTAAGTCATAGTCATATAATCACATCTTGAACTTTCTATTTAAGAGCTTGTCTTTTTTTTTACCTTGAGAATGTTATTTTAATTATCTGAACCTAAGTTTTCTTATCTCCAAAATGGAAAGAATAGTCTTACATTGTTTTGAGGTTCAAATGAGAGAATCATATTTCTGTAACTTACTACTTTAGTTGTTTATGGCAGAAGTCTCACAATTTTTTTTATTTTTATTTTTTTTTACTGCTTACAGTATAAGGAGTGGTGCATATATGTATTAATTAGCTTGGACATGAGAAAACACACCAATATTTACCATAAGACAAGAATTTCTTTGTGTAAATATGATTTCCTTGGTAACCTATACTGTAAATTTCTTAAAAGAAGCTCTCATCACCTGAATAAACAAAACCTCTATCTATACCAAACAAAGCCAACAGTAAATCTGCTATTACCTTCAGACGCACTCTTTCTCTATGAACAATAACCATTAAAATGATGCTTAAGTGTAAAGGCTAAAGAATAGAATATCTTTGTACTATGGATTTTTATATAATAGAATTAATGATTCACAATAAAGTCTTTAAACTTCAAATTTTTGAAAAATGAAAATTTTTTTCATATTTAATTATTTTTAATTTGACATTAAATTTTATGTATATATCATGTACAACTTGTTTTGAAATATAAATACATTGTGAAATGACTAAATCTATCGAATTAACATATGCATTATCTCACAACTATAGTTTCTGTGGTGGTAACACTTAACATCGACTCAGAATTTTCAAGGATACAACATAGTATTATTACTGGTCCACCTGCAGTGCAATTTCCCTAAATGGAACAAGAACAAATAATAGTTGTGGGTATTTGATGCATCCAGGTCCCCAAATTATCATTTTTGGAGGCTACAGGTGATACAGATATTATAAAGATAGGAAGACAACTTTTAGAGGTAAGCAGACTTGGATTTGCATGCTAGCTGTATGATTGTGGCAAGATGGGTTCAGTTTCCTCAGGTGGGAATGAAAAGAATACACTACTTGCAAAATAACTGTCAAGATTAAGTATCAATATAGTCAATGGAACACAGTCATCAGGATGTGTGACACATAAAAATAGAAGCTCAATAGTTGTTTATTATTAACTTTAAATGTAAAACAAAAACAAGAGTCTAGTTACTAAGTAGGAAAATCTTCTAAATTTCTCTGTCCCTATATTACCAATGATGCACTTTCTCATTCCATATACCCACACTTCAAAAAAAGAGAAAAAACAGTCCCAGGGAACCTTCTAATTATACAATGAGGGGAGAGGTTCTCTACGGGGCAATTGATAATGCCTCTATAAAAGACTAGATGGGTGATGTCATCATGAATTGAGATTAGGAATTAAAACTAAGGGCTGACTTAATTAGGCTTGCCAAACTTAACCTGCCTTGCTCACTTTTAGTTACTGACTTCCAATTGCTCTTAAAACCCGTATAGCAAAAAATCATAAAGCTAAACCTTATATTTTGTTCATTTTATAGAGCTGATAAAAAGCTCCTTGGAAAGACTGCCTGGTACATTGTCTACACAGTTCTGTCTTTGTGGTAAGTAAGGAATGTCACTTTCTGACAGGCCCAGGATCCTCAAGATATTTTGGGACCTAAAGAAGAGAGAAATACATCTATTCATACAGGTATTACAGGCATAGTCTGCTGAAAAATCATTGACTTGGGTAACCTTGAGGCATTTAAAAGTCTAATCAGAGATTCATTATAAAAGTGTTCTAACAAAGTCAATTTAAAAAGAGCCAACATGGTCAATCATTATTCTTGCTAAGTTTTATGCAAATAATTAGGCTAAGTATAAGACTAAAATTTATTTAGCAAATAAGTTGGTCCTACTATGACTTATCTTTGAATGAAATAGAAAAGTTGAGGAAAATATGCTTTGGAAGAAAACTATAGTACAGCTGTTGTTAAATTATAGTCTTGTCCCTTGTTTGTGAGTTTTTAACCATTTTTGTATAATTTGAACCAAATCCTGATTTTTTTTTCCTGGCTACAAGTCCCTAAACTTACGTTTCTAAATTTTTCTTCCATTTTTCTGGCTTGGATTCAATAAAATTGCTTAGCTTTTTTTCTGAGCTCCTGAAAACTGAAGATTAAACCTTGTGACATATAAACCATAAGTGAAAAAAAGATGTCAGATTGCTACTGACTCCTTCCACTTTAACTAAAGATGCTCTAAGTATAACATCTAGACACCTCAACTGATCATCCTCCAGGCTCTAAAGAAATTGGCTTAAGATGAAATTTATGCTCACTGAACAGGATCATATGAACTGCTGCTGGTGACCCATCCCTCAATAAAATTAAAAAGAGTAAAACCGTGACTCCACCATGCCTGGGTAAAATTGGTTCCCCAGAAGTCATGTGATTTTGAATATTGGAACACAACAAGAACAGAAACTACATCATAGAAGAACATCAATGTCCTGACCATCTGACCCTGGGGAAGTAGTACACTTCTAGGACTGACTTCTCCAAGTGTAGCAGTGAACACTCAATAGACCTCAGGGTATGGTTCAGAAGACAGGCTCCCAAAGATAAGTAAGAAGAAATACTTTCATACTTGTGCTACCATCCATTGTCACTTTTCTTATCTGATCTACCTACTATTAGCTGAAGTTTGTACTATTGTTAATACTCCTTGCTATATATTAATACTTCTGCTGAAATAGAGACCTATATGGACAAAATAAGACAACAAACTACCTGGCTACAACCGATATCCCTGGAAGTCCTGGGTCTAGTCCTGGGTCTAGACTGGTTTTCAGAGCTATACTCTTTGAATCCCCATGAGATTAGATGTATTCTTCAGAAATGATTAAAAGTTGTGTTATCTATACTTATTATTTTAGTCAGGTATCTAATTATAATGTATGCCTTTAAATGTTGTACTAAAACTGTTGAAAAAGGCACAACAATTCTAATTATGTAAAATGCTATCCTAAAACTTGGGACAAGATAATATTTTCAAATAAGTGCTGAACAGTTCCATTTCTCTCATATGAAGTGCTGCTGGTGACCCAGTCCTCAATAAAATTTAAAAAGAGTAAAACCACGGATCTCTCATTCCTGGGAAAAGTTGGTTCCCCAAGAGTCTTCTGATTTTGACTATTGGAACACAACAAGAACAGAAACCACATCACAGAACATCAAATCAGATCCAAGCTCTGATTTAGCTGGAAGTAGCTATGAGGGTTGTTGCCCTGAATCCCTTAAGAATGAGTTTATACAAAACCAAAAAAGCATGGAATTTCCAAAGCAATCCTAAGTGAAAAAAACAAATGCAGAGGTATCACACTGCCTGACTTCAAATTATGCTACAGGGCTATAGTAACTAAAACAGCATGTTACTGGTACAAGAATAGCCAGATCAATGGGAAAAAATATAGATCCCCAAAATAGAGTCATATACCTACAACCAATAAATCTTTGACAAAGCTGACAAAAAGAAACAATGAAGAAATAGCACTCTATTTTATCAGTGGTTCTGGGAAAATTGGCTAGTTATATGCAGAAGAATGAAACTGGACCCCTATCTCTCACAATATACAAACACAAAAACAAACAAACAAAAAAAAACCTCAAGATGGATTAAAGGTTTAAATGTAAGACCTGAAAGTATAAAAATCATAGAAGAAAACCAAGAAATACTATCCTGGGTATTGGCCTATATAAAGAATTTATGACCAAGACCTATAATTATAATATCCAGAATCTACAAGGAACTCAAACAACTCAACATGGAAAAAAAAAAAAATAAGCAAGTGGGCAAAAGACATAAAAAGAAAATTCTCAAAAGAAAACATATATGACTATGAAGAAAAATTCCCTACATCACTATCATCATCAGATAAATGTGAATTAAAACCACAATGAGATATCACCTTACATCAGTCAGAATGGCTATTATTAGAAAGTCAAAGAATAACAAATGTTGATGTGGTTGTGGAGAAAAGGGAATACTCATTCACTGTTGGTGGGATTGTAAACTACTTCAACCTCTATGGAAAACAGTGTGAAGATTTCTCAAATAACTAATAACAGAATTGCCATTGACCCAAAGGAAAATAAATCATTATATAAATAAGATACCTATACTTGTATGTCACTACATCACTATTCACAATAGCAAAATCATGGAACCAACCTAAGTTGACTGTATTTAAAAATGTAGTATACATACAACCATAAAAAGAATGAAACCATGTCTTTTACAGCAACATGGATGGGTCTGGAGAACATCATCCCAAGTCATCTAACCCAGAAATAGAAAACCAAACACCGAATGTTCTTACTTATATGCAAAAGCTAAATGGCCACAAAGATGGAAATAACAGACATGGAGACATCAATAAGAGAGGAGATGGGGAGGGGATTAGAGTTCAGAAATTAACTAGTAGGTACACTGTTCACTGTCTGGGGAATGGGGCATCTGAGACCCAATCCTCACCACTATTCATTATGGTCATGTAACAAACAAGCACATGTAACCACTGAATCCAATATAGAAATGGGGTGAAAATAAGGAATGAAAAAAGACAAAAGGGAACAGAAGCTGAAGGCTAACCTGATTAGGTCCACCACACTTAATGTGTCTTGCTCACTTTAGTTGCTTGCTTCTAGTTTATCTTAAAACTCATATAGCTAGAAGTCATATAGCTAAGCCTTCTGGATAACATCTCTGATGTATAGGTCACCAAGGTAATGGTTGATTAAGTTGTTTTTCAGGAACTTAGAGTCAGTTATTGTCTAGCTCAAGTCAGTTGAGACCCTTCAACTGGACCTGCCTGTGTGAATGTCTGTGTGAATATCTGATGGGCAATTTTTTTGACATCAGAAGGCCCAAAATGCCACCCTCTGATTATATGAATGATGACATTTTGTGAACGTGCATCTTATGAAGAGCCATGAAGCTTGATTCTGCTTAAACAGGGGATCAATTCCCTGCCCTTTCCTTGTCTCCAGTCACCTTTCCCCATCCTCAGACCACCTTACTCCTCTATCTCATAAATATCCCTAAAACCCCATCTTCAGGGATGCAGATTTGAGACCTGTTCTGCCTCCTTGCTTGGTTGTCTTATGAATAAATTCATTCTCTGCTGCAAAACTTTCCCTCTTTGTAACTGGTATAAAATGCATAATGCAGAACGGGCCTGCATTGGTATCAGAATATCAGAATAGGAGTCTGATTTGGAGGGTCCAAAGGAGACAGTGTAATAATGTTAAATATAGAATATTTAAATAGAGATACTTGACAGACACGTGTGAATGAAGTTATATTAGAATATGTGGAAGTTTATGGCTTAAGAATAGGCAACATCATTTACAGAAAAAGTCCATAGACCATAAAGAAATAAGGACCAAATTATACATCTTTAAGAGTACTCGAGTATAAGAGATGAAAATAATGATGTGTGTATGTGTGTGTGTGTGTGTGTGTGTGTGAGTGACTGTTTTGATGGCGATGACTAAAACTTGTAGCCATAAAAAGAACCAGACTCTTGGGCCTGAGGAAAGTAACCAGAATTGATAATGTTGGTATGAGATTTAAGTTAGAAGAAAAAAAAAAAAATCTCGGAATTTCTGCCCAGGATACTAAGAAGCAACATCTGTGTCTAAGAAATTGAGGAATTGTCACTGAGACTAAGAGATTAAAAAAGGAAAAGAATGAGGCAGAAGATTAGAGGGGGAAGATTAGAGGCATAATAGAAGCAAACATAGAGGACTCCCCCATGGGAGACAGGGAAAGTGAGATGGAATAGAATGTAATAGTAACTCACTGAGGGAAATAAGACAATGTTTTATGTATATTCTAACAACTTAAAATGAGGAAATGGAAGTTATAAAAACAAAAACGTGTTATATATCAAAACTGAGCTATGTGCAACTCTTATCCTATGCCACTCAGTTTGGTCCTAAGTTGGAAGAAATGATCACTTAATTTGTTGAATTACGATATGCCCAATAGATTTTTAAAAAGAAAACTTTATTTTTAAGGCATGAGTCACCATTTACAATCTGCTAAATATCTTTTAAAATCTTTAATGATAATCCCTACAGTTTTTAGAAAAGTTAAAGTTATAAAAAGAACATACATTTTTATTAAAGTAAAGCATGGGAGAATTAAAATCACCATTTAGTTAAGCACTTTAATTACTTGGATTTTGCTACATAGTCAGTCATTTTTGTGTACATGTTCATTGGCTTTTGTTGAGAAACAGGAATAGGATTATGAAAGGCAGATGTTTGATTAAGACAAAATTGTTGGCTCAGCATCTACCATGCCTCCCTCTGCACACAACACATCTCTCACAGTGATGCATTTCTGAATTTACAATTTTCTGGTGATTATTGACTTAAGGGAGTAAGCCACTGATCTAGCTGTGGCCTGTGGATCTAGCTCCTGAGCTTAATGAATTTATGATATGCCCAATAGATTTTTTTAAAGAAAACCTCATTTTTAAGGCATGAGTCACCATTCAAAATCTGCCATTTATATGCGTATTAAAGAGTTCTAGCGTAGGTTTAAAAGACGTCTCAAGAAACAGGAAAGTTCACCTTTTATTAGTCTCAGATGATTTTTCTATTTTCTTTATCATATTTTCTAAAAAAACACACAAGCTGGAGAAGAGGAAGTTGTTTTAATGTATCACTAACTTAAGAAAGGAAAAAAATGAGGTGGATGTGTATATATACGTGTGTCTGTGTATGTGCCATTTATGTGCAATGTAGAGGGGTCATGAAGACTAATCTTTCCTTTACCCACATTTTTATAATTTTAATGTGAATCTAGTTATGATTAAAATTTCACTTTAATGAAAACTGTGTCCTATTTCTAGGTACAAAAATGCAAGGGTTTTGGAGTACTTGTTGAATTAAAATAAAGACATCAGAAATTATTAAAATTAAAATTAATTTCTTAATACTGACCTTCTCCAACTTACCATGGTTTGGCTTAACAATTTTTTGACTTTGTGACGGTGTGGAAGTGGTATGCATTCAGTAAAAAACCACAATTAAAACTTTGCATTTTGATCTTTTCCAAAGCTCATAATAGGCAGTGTGATTCTCTCTCATGATGGTGGGCAGTGGCGACAAGTCATAGCTCCCAGTCAGCCATGGGATATCGAGGACAAACAGCCCATATTCTACCATGTTTGAATGGCCAGGTAATTTGGTCTAACATAGGTGTTCTGAGCACATTTAAGGTAGGTTAGGGTAATCTATGATGTTCCTATGATGTTAGGTGTATTAACTGTGTTTTTGACTTATGATATTTTCATTTATGATGGCTTTATCAGGATGCAATCCCATTGTAAGTCAAGGAGCCCTGTATATAAACTAGAAAAAATGCTCAGAAAATGTCTGTAGGTTTCTAGAGATTAAGATTCTTATTGAAGAATAAAATAACTGTAATTTTGGAGAACTTTAATTGAATAGTGTATTTTGCTATCTTTTATTTACCAATTTATGACTACTTCAGTTAATAGGCAAGCTAGTGATACATTAAAACAACTTCCTCTTCTCCAACTTGTGCTTTTTTTTTTTTTAAGAAGATATGATAAAGAAAATAGAAAAATCATTTCAGGCTAATAGAAGGTGAACTTTCCTTTTTCTCAAGATGTCTTTTGAAGCTACGCTACAACTCTTTAATATTGGTTAACAAGAGAAAGCCCTACATAATACAAAGGAAAAGATATGCTGATACAAATAAAAATATATGCATATATACATATGCAAAGACATAGACACATATAAGCACATAGATGTATGCATTTGTGTTTTTTCCATGTAGAAGCAAAAGCATTTATAGCAGAATGAATTTTCTTACATTGTAAAAATAAATGATGCAGTGATCCAACTTGCTTCATCTTTCTCTAACAACACAAAACATGAGATCAGAATGGTATCCATGAGCAAATGTGTATTTCGCTCATTGATGAAAGTACTGTGGTCAATGTTCCATCTACAGTACAGTTCTTGGTGTTACTTGCTTTGCAGGAGAAAGGAGGGCAAAGACAGAGAGAAGCAGGCTTAGGAGGTCTGACTTCTCAATGAGGCTTATGGATACTTGGTACTCTTATAGCTATGACAGCTATTGTGGTTGTAACTAGATTTTGTCAAAACTAATATTTAACATTTAGTACATTTCAGTCACCATCATTCACTGATTCGAATGAATGTGCGTCCAACTCTAGTTAAACTAGTAGATATTAATTATTGTGTGTCTATGATGTGATATATATGTTTGGATATTTAAAAGGCCTTAATTTACATCTCATCTCTTTATTAATTGCCAGCTCTGTGATCTTAACATGTAATTTTATGATGTTTTCCCTAAGTTCCCTCATTGTCAAGCGGGCTTGATTTGTCACTACTTTCATAAGAAATAAATAGAACTTTAAGTGTAATGTTACTAACATAAGGATTACCACATAGTAGGTGCTTTATAAAATTGATTTCTGCTTCTACCAATTTCCTAAGTGCTAGTAAAGATGGAAATTATCTTTAATTCTAAAATGTTCAGTTTCAAATAGAAACACAGCTTTGAATGTTATTGATGATAATGTGGTCTTTGATGTTTAGAAATATAAGGCATATAAACCTTAAATAATTTATGAGTGATTCCAATTTTATATGTATGATATTTAACTATCACATCAAAATTTACTACCATTAGAAACCACCCAGTTACCTCAGACTCATTTCATCTTGGTTATTTTTTTTATTCTTTTGATTGGACACTCTCAGGTTAGCTATGATCTGATTGCTTATTGCTGTGTTATGGTGAATGACTTATGAAAAGCTCGTTAAATCTTTTTCAGTTTAAGGGTATTATGCCTCCATGCAGACGTAATGACAGAGAGTTTGTCTTGTTTCTCTTGCAGCTCACTCTAGCAAAAAAAGTTTTTAAGTATTTAAATCTGTGTGATATATTCTTTTATATATGTATCTTAATAGAAAACATATTTCTGATAACTTTGTTACTGAATGCTTGTTAGTGCAAATTAAAAATTAAATAAGAATGTATCAGTGTCTTCTGTATGTTGGTAGTCTGTTAAGTCCTTGACCTCGAGTGTCTCTCAGTCTACAATTATTTTTTTAATTCCCATAATATAAACATATTTACTACCTTTGCATAATTAAAGTAGGAAAGCAATGACTACAGAGTATATGTTGTGTACCAAGATTTTCACTCCCTGAAAGAGAACATTGATAGGAAATTAGTGCAGCTAGTGGATCACACACACACAAAGATCAATCATGTATTTAATTCTTTTCATCTAAGGTAACCTAAAGGCACTATATTTTTACAGAGAGATTAACTTGTTGGAGAACAGAAGCTATTAATCTTTCCCATAACAGGCTGCTGAATCATTCTCATTCATTCTGTCAATGTCATTTTACAACTGAGTTTCAGACAATTTTTCCAAGAATAAGATGTATAAGCATTTGAAAATGCTAATATTCTCAGCTGAGTGTTCCTAATTATGTCTTTAGTTTATATCTGCTTAAAGCTTTTATGTCGCAATAATCCCCTCTTCAGTTTCTTCCTTTTTCATTATGTAACACTTGGCTTGTGCTAGAATGAAGGCAGTCTTTGGCTGTTGTCTCTACTCACCCTGCATAATGGGATGCTGCAGTGAGATATGCTGAAGACATTAGTGATCAAAAAATGAACAAAATTATATCTCTTTAATCATTGTTCTGAATTTAAAACAGTTACTTGAAGAGATAAAATTTTCCTCTCAAATCCAAAGCAAATTCTTTTAAATAAGCAGAGGGATACCTATCATTTTTCCAAGCCCTGTAGACAGAAGATATTTTCTCATAAATACTCTTCACAATGGTTCCCAAAATTATTTTTTGTTTTCTATCTTTTTGGCTGTGCAGAAGGCACTATATTTCATGATTTTTAATGAACAAAGTTATTTTTTTCATTTGGGATATTAAATTTATACTTCCAATAATTTGGGAATAGTTAATCATCTGGAAATAAAATGAAGATTCACTTTGGGCTTTTACTAAGTTGTATGTTTCTGTGAAACCTTTGCTTTTAAAAATAGACTTTTAATTTTAAAATATACTTAGAGTTACAGGGAAGTGAAGATAATGCAGAGAATTTTAATATAGTCATCATCCAAATTTCCCTATTATTAACATCTTACATTAGTATAGTATAACTATCACAAATGATAAACCAGTTTGATTCATCATTATTAACAAAAGTACATATTATTCATATGTCTTTGGTTTTTCCTCATGTCCTTTATCTATTTCAGGATCCCATTTGGAATAACATATCGCATTCAGTGGTCACATCTCCATAGCTTTCTCTAGACCATAGCTGTTTCTTGGACTTCCCTTGTTTCAATGACCTTAACAGTTTTGGAAAACAAAACAAAGCAAAACAACAACAATAAAAAACTTATCAGGTATTCTAAAGAATGCCCTTCAATTAGGATTTGTCTAATGTTTTTCTCATGGATAAACAGGGATTATTGGTTTGGGGGAGAAAATTCACAGTAGTAAAATACCATTACCCTCAACATGATTTATCCCTGATGATGTTAAGTTAATCATTGGGTTAGGTAATGTAAGATTTTTTCACCGAAAAGTTACTCCTTTACCTTTTTTTCTGTAACTGTACTCTTTAGAACAAAATCATTATGTGCTGCAGACACTTCAGGGGTAGAGAATTATGCTATAACTCCTTGAGAGTGAACTATCTATATACATTAATTCTATTACATTTTTCTTTAGGAATTTGTATATTTTAAAATTGCTTATTTATATAAATAAATGATTTTTTCCAATAATTTATTTTTATAAATATAGACTTATAGGTATTTATTTTATAGTTTGTATTATAAACCAATACTACTTACTTATTTTTTTGTTCAAATTATTTCAACTTTAGCCATGGGAGCTCTTTCAGTTGGCTTCTATGTCTCTTTGACATGTCCTCATCTTTGTGGGTTTTTTTTTTTTTTAGTATTTTCTTTATAATTTCATGAGAAACTTCTGACTCATATATTTTCTGCCCCAGTCATATAATCAGTCAGTTCTTCAAAAATACCAGTTTTTGTTACATGGGAATGGTATTGGAAACCAAGGTCAGGGTGTTAGGTATGGTTATTGCTATTGGAATGTTATTATTTTTAGGATTTCTAAGGTGTCAGAGGAAGATAATAATATGTGTGCCTCGACTAGCTTATATATACTTAGTTACAAATATTATATCTGTATGTGTGTTAAATATGGGTTCATACGGATATCTCCAACTCTAGTTTATGATTATGTAGGTCATACTAGTTTTCTCTACTTGACCTTTTAGTAACCCCCCATTTCAACAATGAGTAACTTGGTTTACATCACTCATTTTAAAAATTTAGTGTACATGTATAATTGTTTCAGAATGGTTTACCATTTCTCTATGGAAAATGACTTTATAAATTATAGTGTAAGCCAAATTCTTCATGAGGAAAAACTTTATTCATTGTTACACTGTTAATGTACAATTTATTTCCATTGAAAATATTCCATTGGCTGGTGTCGGTGGCTCAGTCTGTAATCCCAGCACTTTGGGAAGCTGAGGTGAGTGGATTGCCAGAGCCTGCAGGTTCGAGACCCACCCGGGCAACTTAGCGAGACCTCGTCTCTACAATAAATCAAAAATTAGCCGGGCGTGGTAGTGAGTGCCTGTAGTTCCTGCTACTTGGAAGGCTGAGGCGGAAGGATCAGCAGAGCCCAGTGGGGAGAGGCTGCGGTGGCCGGGAGCGTCCCACTGTACTCCAGTGTGGGTGACTGAGTGAGACTCCATTCAAAACGCAACAACAACAAAGAGAAAAGAAAATAAAAGAAAAGAAAATACTCCATTGAAAGGAATATTTGCGAATGAATAAAGTAAGACACGGTTATAATTTATACCAGAATTATAGTTGCAAGAATATGAAATTGGGACATTTATAACTATTATGGAATAAACCCGAAGGTTTTAAATATATTCTGTATAGGAATAATTAAACAAATGACATGGACAACTCTAGAAAGAAATATTTTGGCATTAAAAGGAAGATGACACAATTAGAAATTCCCTCATAATTTTATGGAAAATTTTATAATTAATGTTACCTATGACCATGAAATTAATTTATAAGTGATAGACATGCATTTGTGATATTTTAGTTTATATTGACATTTATATGGTTAGCACAGGAATCTGTGCTAGGAATTTCCCATGTGCTATATTCTATACTGCAATTTCATTTGAGTGATAAGATGGATAGACATAGCATAGTTCTCATTTTAAGAATGAGAATATTTTAGGGCAGTGAAATAAACTTGCTTTTGAGGTTGAGAGACATTGCAAATTGTCAACTAGGAAAGAAAGCAAATAAAATTTGAAAAATAAATAAAAAATAATTTCACCAAATATCAAGTGGGTAAATCTAATGATCCTAAGTGTCTCTTCTATCACTTTTGCTAAATAAAATATAGTTATAATGGATGTTAGTATAAATGTTTTTGCGACTACATTTAGTTTTATTATTTTACGTATGTTAATTCAAAATAATAGTTCTTTACCTGGACTCTAAGGCATATGACTCCACTGAACATAAAAGAACAAGTAAAAATAGAATTAATAAAAGGTATTTCATTAATGTAAAACAATTACACCCATTGATTTGTTTGTTTTAGTAGAAGCATATGTATTGATCAGGCATAATTAATGGAAATGTTCTGATAAAAAATTTAGTTAAATATCTTGAGATTTTCTTTCTAGATATTCCCAAATGGAAATGCAGACACTATCTATGCAAAAAGCACTGCTATCTTCATTATTCCTAAGTAACACTAAATTGTATTTGTACATTGATTTAAATGTAATAGATTTAAGTTCTTTTTCAATTAAGAATCTAAGTCATGGCTGTATATTTTTAGCGAGTATATGTGTATTAAACTATAGGTCTAAAATTATTTGACTTCAAATATTCCATCTTTTAAAATTGTAGCACTTTATCACCAACTCAGTTTTCACTAAGAGCTTACTATGCCAAGGTGTTTTCACTGAGTACCCATATACCAAGTATTATGGGAATAAGGTCAGTACTTCATGGTCATTACATTCATAATAAGTGTAGTTGCTATGGACTATTATTTTAATAGTGACAGAAAGTACAATATGCTTAGAGACTCAAAGGAAAAAAAGCCTTAGAATTAAACCCCGGTTCCAAACTAACTTCCACCCCTTGCTAGTTGGGATTTTGAACAAGGTACGTCACACCTTTGAGTTTATAGTCACATTCATTCAAATAATCAAATAATAATAATAATATGGACTTTATAACTTTTTTAAAATTGCAAGAAATTTATAAAATAGATTTAAAATGATACATCCATTTTTGACTCAGGAGATGGTCCACCGATAAGTCAAGTTTAGTTGCTGCAGTTACTATGTACTTTGGAAACCATGTAGTTTCTTTTTACCCTATGTAATACTACATAGATGGATAGATAGATGATTGACAGATAATAGATAATAGATAACATATATTTTATAAAATACGGACTTATTGCCACACATGTATCTCCCTTCAATTCAAGAACAAGAACACACTTATCTATGTGCATCTCATTCTATCGCATCCTTAGACAGGATGTAATCACAATCCTGAAATTTGTGTTTTCTTTTCCTTACTTTTTCTCTACTGCTTTGTTCTCTTCGGTTTTTGGTAGCGTGGGGTGAGGACATTCTATAATTTTCCAATGTAATCTCAGTTCTTTAGATAGACTGTGACCGTCAAGGGTTTTGTTTTGTTTTTTGTTTTTCCTTTAGTCGCAGTCTCACTCCATCGCCCAGGCTGGAATGCAGTGGCAGTTCTTGCTCACCCCAGGGTCGACCTGCTGGGCTCAGGCGATCCTTCCACCCCAGCCTTCCAAGTAACTGGAGCTACAGAAGCACGCTACCGCATCCGCTATTTTTTTTTTTTTAATTTTAAATTTTTATTTTTTTGATATATTGTAGAGACAAGGTCTCGCCAATTGCCCGGGCTGGTCTTGAACTTATGGGCTCAGGCAATCCACTTGCCTTAGCCTCCCAAAGCGCTGGGATTACAGGCTGGGCCACTGAGCCCGGCCCTATGAGTATTTTTTTCTTGTACAGCTTTCTCCTACCTTCAGGTGAGACAGGGCTATAGGAGGTTGAGTGAGAGGAATGCCTTTATCCATGGACTTTTGGTGAAGGATCTGATAAAGTTTTACTGCTGGAGAATAGGTATTCTTTATGGAGAAAGCTCAGGGCATATTTCACGATGGTTATTGTTTCTCTCCTGTCAGAGACATTATGCAATTTTTCTTGGCTCCTCACTGTGGAACCTGATGGGATTATTAAAGGAGAAGGGGAAATAAAAATCATGCATGTGTGATCCTTCCCCTCTAAGATGGTGGCTTTTTCACTCTTTTTTTTTTTTTTTTTTTGAGTTGGAGTCTCACTTCGTCGCCCAGAATGGAATGCAGTGGCCACTCCCGGCCACCGCAGCCTCAGCCTTCCAAGTAGCTTGAACTACAGGCACGCGCTGCCACGCCCGGCTAATTTTTGATTTATTGTAGAGATGAGATCTCGCCAAGTTGCCCAGGCGGATCTCGAACTCGCGGGCTCAGGCAATCCACTCACCTCAGCCTCCCAAAGCGCGGGATTACAG
>CAUYQG010097843.1:0-18555 GCA_963574415.1 Tarsius wallacei
GCTGTAAAAAAAGGACAGATGCTGGCCAGGCTCGGTGGCTCAGCCTGTAATCCCGCACTTTGGGAGGCCGTGGTGAGTGGATTGCCTGAGCCCGCGGGTTCGAGACCCGCCTGGGCAACTTGGCGAGACCTCATCTCTACAGTAAATCAAAAAATTAACCGGGCATGGTAGCGCGCGCCTGTAGTTCCAGCCACTTGGAAGGCTGAGGCGGAGGGATCTCGGGAGCCCAGCAGGTCGAGGCTGTGGTGGCCGTGAGCGGCCACTGCACTCCAGTCTGGGCGACAGAGTGAGACTCCAACTCAAAGAAAAAAAAAAAAAAAAGAAGTTTTTGAAATGCTTCCATCAGGTTGTTTTGCAAAATGCAGAGGAAAGATAGTGTTTAATTCTCATTGCAAAACTACTAGAAAGCCACTTCCATGTGTATTTTACTTATTTAATTCAACTATGAACTGAGATAAAGAAAAATAAATAGTCCCATTATTATTCTCAAATCCCATGTTGAGCCATCCCCCAAATGACTCTACCACTCCACCGATAGGAAGGTCAAAGACAAAGTAAAGCAAGCCAAGAGAAATGGAGTGTATGCTTTTTTCCACTGCCTAGATATCAGAGACTGATTTAAGAATTCTTCAAAAATAATTTGGATGATACAATCTTTTCAAAATTATGAATTGATTTTTAAAATACAATCTCTGAATTACAGGCCATCTCTTTGTACTACCTCAGGGTCATGAGCATCTGCTGTTCTCAAAAACAGATTTGTAGTCTCCAAACTCACTGGTCATGTATATATAAAATTACAGTCATAACAAAGTGTAAAACCATTATTGATAACGTATGGCTACTTAAAACATGCCAAGTACCATGCTAAGTGCAGAACAGAACAAGAAAACACAAAATAATGAAAAAGTCATTATAGCACTATCAATTAGTGAAAGATATATGGCGCATTCTGGAAATTTTTAGCGACTTTTAACAGAAGTAGAAGCAATGAGACAAGTGTAAAGTATGAATTTATTTATTTATTTATTTATTTATTTATTTATATGGTTTTTCCATCTTAAGTAGCAACAGCATGGCTAAGAAATAAGTCCTATCCTGGCAAAACTCACAAAACAATCCTAATTTGTGTGTTTGTGGGAGCGGGAGGGGGGAAGGTGCTAACGGCCAGAGGAACAGATGTGGCTCATAAAATGTCAACTGGAAATGATTATGAGACTCACTCTTTAAAAATAGCAGCACCAGAAGGTCTCTGTGGTCTTACAGCAGACGGGCTCTTCAGAAGAGTAGAAGAGGTTGCTGCAGGCACTAGGATGAAGTTCTGGGAGACTTATAATTTCTACCTGGCACAGAGACAGAGTTTTACAGTAAATCTGGCATAGTCCCCTTAGTGCTGTATCTTTACCAGACATGGAAAGGACATAATGCTAAAAAAAATTTTCCCGTGGGAGGGACATATCTCTGGGACCATCTCTCAATTGTTGGAAATATTTGTTTCAGCCCTAAAAACTGGAAAAAAGGTATTCGTATTCTGTTTACTTAAAGGAATATCAAATACCATAAGAGTGAGTGGAAATGTGACCAGAATGAAGATATCACTAACACAGCTTAAAACTCCATGTTTGTATTTGACAACTGTTTTTATTGGGAAAGTGAGCCAGGCTCCAACTAAAACTTATTGGCTAGCTTTCTAGCGGGGAGGAAGGCCGGTTGTGATAGTGTCCCAGATGTGTGTATGGGGAAGAGTTGTGGAAGCAAGATGTTTGATAATGAATTCAAATCTCATCAACATCTCTGGAATACACATCAAATACTGGAGGCCATACCAAACAGGGATTACTCCACCTACACTGGACATTCATACTGTACCTATCAAAGATAACCACTAGTATTTCTAGTATTTTGCTTGTAGTAGGTAGTTCTAGGCAGCTACACATCCCACATGGGGAAAAAAAAAAAAGTAAAGCAAAAAGTAAAAGCTCACTGTTAATGGTGCCTTTGGGTCTCATTCCTTTTTCTATTGCTGCATCTCTGAACTGATGCAGTTCAACCAAGTGAAATAACCATTTTCATTTTTCCCTTCTTGACTCATACAATGTGTTACAGATCATCTCAAGACTTCAGATTACTCAATAAGCAAAGATAAAGATAAACAACAAAGAAGGATAGCAAAATAGGGTAAAATTACTAGATATATTTTTAAAAAAGAGATTACACTGTAGAAGAATAGATTCCTTTCCACAAAATAGAATTATTGCAAGAAACAGAAAGGTGTTTTAGTAAAATGCTACATTTTTTAAAAACATGATTGGAAAGGACAATATACCAAGAAACGTAAAGCAAATCTTATGTGATAAACTAAAACCTTGAAATGGAAAAGACTTCACAGAGACACAAAATGTAATGCCAAATTTTAAAATGATAATAATCCCAATATAGACAATGAATGACAGTTGCATAGATGGAAAAAGAGGTTGAATATAGGCCTGAAAATTTCTACTGGAAATCAAAAAAGAAATAAACATTTATTTATTCTCTCAAGAAAAATACATTCAACATAAAAATAAATGGAAAAAGTAAATGAGAAAATCAAGTTAAATATCATAAAACTTAAATGAGACAGAAGTTTTGAATCTAGTAGCTATTGCTATACAGGTATCAGTTCAAATTACCTCTAAAAAGACAAAGCTATCCAGATTTTATTGCAAAGCAAAATTTAACTGTATATCACTTATTAGGGAAAAAAGTAGAATAAAATGTTTAAAAATTAACCTTATTCAAAACTTACTTAAAAAACCCATATGTAGCCACAGAATTAATATTTAACATTGAATAAAAAATAAGTTTTAAAGGATAACATGTCTTGTAATATTAATAATGAAAGAATAATGAAAGCAATAACAAATTATAAGCCATTAAATCACAGCAGGTAACATTAAAAATAAAAAGGGAACTTAACAAAGCAAGTAAAGTGGAGGATTCTAGTTCATAATTAATCAGTCCTTAATAAATTATAAAAACATATGAAGCATCTTAGTTACACAATAAATAAAGTCAATCTAATGGCTGTAATACATTTAGCATGGAATATGTTAAGATTAAATAGTCCTTTCAGAAGCCACAACATATTTCCAAAAAAGAGTTACTCTAAGTCAAATGTTGAAATGACACATCAGTTTCTGACATTGTGATAAAGCTAAATAATATAGATGCTAACAAACAAATCAAAACTTCAAATACTAATGAATATATTTATTAAAAATCATTACATGAAATAATTCACAAAGAGAATTTCAAAGTTATAACATGGAGACTAGTTAGAAATAGTGGCTGATATATACAGTCATGTATCATTTAACAATTAGAATATGTCCTGAGAAACACATAGATAGGCAATTCTGCTGCTGTGTGAACATCCCAGTGTATACTTACACAAACCTAGGTAGTACAGTCTACTGTACACCTAAACTATACGTAGCCTATTGCTCCTAGGCTACAGATACGTGTATCATGTTACTGTACTGAATACTGTAGATAATTGTAACACAATGGGAAGTATTTGTGTATCTAACTATATCAAAACATAGAAGTGGTAAAATTAAAATATGAAATAAAAGATTAAAAAGTGAACACCTATATAAGACACTTGACATGAACGGAGCTTACAGGATTGGAAGTTGTTCTGGGTGAGTCAGTAAGATAATGTGAGTGAATGTGAAGGCCTAGGACATTATTGTATGCTACAGTGGACTTTATACACACAAACTATCCATTTAGACTACACCGAATTTATTTTAATTTTTTTCTTAAATGACAAATTAACCTCAGCTTATTTAGCTTTTTAAAATTTTTTCTAACCTCTGAACTCTTTTTTAATAACACTTTGCTAACAACACAATCACACTGTTTAGCCGCACAAAAATATTTTTTATATCCTTATTCTATACACTTTTTTCTATTCCAAAAACATTTAAATTTTATTTTTCAAAGTTTTTTGTCATTGTTAAAAACTACAGCATGAACATACACATTAGCCTAGTGTGACATGGGGTCAGGATCATTAATAGCACTGTGTTCTGCTGCCACATCTTGTCCCATTGAAAGGTCATCAGGGAAATAACACACGTCATCACCTAGGGAAACAATTCCTTTTTCTGGGATAAATCCTGAAGGACTTGCCATAGGCCGTATTATAGTTAACTTAAAAAAAATGTAAAAGAAGTGTAGTTTAATGATTAGAAGTATAGCAAATACATAGACCAGTAACATCATCGCTTATTTTCATTATCAAATAAATGTGTACTGGACATGATTATATCTGCTATACTTTTATACAATAGATAGTATAGTAGTTTTGTTTACATCAGCATCACCGCAAATATGTGAGGAATGCTTTGCGTTCCAATGCCTAAGACTTTGCTAGGTGATAGGAATCTTTGGCTTTATTAGAATTTTTAAAAATTAACTAATTACTTTAATTTAAACGTTTTTAGAGATAGGGTCTCCCTGTGTTGCCCAGGCTGGTCTCGAACTCCAGGGCTTTAGTGATCCTCTGACTTCAGCCTCCTTAAGTGCTGGAATTACAGGCATAAGCCATGACACCTAGCCATCTTTCTTATAATCTTATGAAACCATCATTGTGTATGCAGTTTTTTTGCTGACTGAAACGTTATTGTGTGGCATATGACAACATATATCAAAACATATGGAGCTGTCTTCAAAATGTAAATCAAAAAGAATGAAGACACAGACCAATAAGCTACAGAAGACCATAGCTACATAATATTTTTATGAAAATGTGAACCAGAGTTCAGTGCTTCTGCCTCACTTAATGAAACAGGAATGCAGATAACTTTGAAAAATGACCAGTTACACACTAAAATAACCAAAAGTAAGTAGATTTGAAATGTACTATTTTATAAAGTTTTTTTTATTGCTAAGAAAATTAGAAAAATGACCTAAAATTGCTTTCACTTTTTGAACATAAAAATGACCGTTGGGTGCCTTGCCTGAGCAGGGATTGGGAATGGAATATATACAATATCCAGTGAAAATCCTTTGTCGCATATCTCTATGATAATTTTCCCTAATTGGAAATGTACAGTAGTCAAGATGGACAATCTCTTTCTTACAATACCTTATAAGTTTAAGTGCAATCAGGAGTACTCTAATGTAGTAATAAATTGGATTGTGTCAGTGTTTAGTATACTAACTTATTACACTTATTATAATGCAGGTTATTACTTTTGTTGCCTTCTTTTCTTATAAATGGGGTATGCACAGATGCAAAATGGAGCTACAATTCACAATTAAAATCAGTTTAGGTATATATCGCCTTAAAAAAGCATTTAGGGGCCAGGCTTGGCGGCTCAGTCTGTAATCCCAGCACTTTGGGAGGCTGAGGCGAGTGGATTGCCTGAATCCGCGGGTTCGAGACCAGCCTGGGCAACTTGGCGAGACCTCGTTTCTACAATAAATCAAAAATTAGCTGGGCATGGTAGCGTGTGCCTATAGTTCCAACTACTTGGAAGACTGAGGCAGAAGGATGGTCGGAGCCCAGCAGGTGAGGCTGCAGTGGCCTGGGGCGTGCCACTGTGCTCCAGTCTGGGCAACAGAGTGAGATTCCAACTCAAAAAATATATAAATAAACAAATAAATAAATAAGCATAAGTAAAATATTGAACTCTAGAAAAAAACTGAAAGATGTTATTAATATTATCTCACTGAATCTTGGGGATGGTATACGTTAAATTTAAAATAAACAAAATGAAACAAAAGCCTAGAAAAGTAACTCATCCTGTGGAGAACTTAGAGACATGATGTTTAATTCTAAATCTATTTCATTATTTTATGTCACTATAGAAGTACTTAAAATTTCAAATGGTACAATTAAATCTTTCACTTTTCTCAAATTAAAGAAGAGAAAGATACATTTAATTAATTAAACTAATCTCAATTATGTGACCATTTTTGTTTCAATTATGATAATCTTTCACTTAGATTCAAATAACTTTATTTCTTAGTATTCTTGCAAAAATTATTCACAAATATCAATCACAATTTCCAAAAAATAATATTTTATTTGATTAACAAGTAACTTTTTGTCCATATTTTTGATTGGACAAACATTTGTAAAGAATATTATAGGAATATGTAACTTTTAAATTATCTATATTATCTTCAACATTTTTGCCAATGTAGATTTAAAGTTTTTATTTCTTGCAGAATCCTCCTCCCAAAAAAATATTTATTTGAGAGGGACATGGCGTGTTTTTTGTTATAATTAATGTTTATAAATTCAATAACCACCGTCTATTCCCTCAATTTTTTAAATCAAAAGTCGCTTGTGCCTTATAGAAGTATAGCCCATTTTTATATTTTTCCTTTGTCACCCTCACTATTGAAACTCATAATAGTCTTGAACTCCATGCCATTTTGTCATGTAGTTACAGCTTGTCCCTTTGTAAAAGAAAATTAGAAGATGGCTGAGTGTTATAGATATTAATGGTTGTTAGAAAAGTATAATAAAAGGCTCTCTTTCTGGAGCATTGCTAAGCTTTTATGTCATTATTCATGAGTGACTAATGCATTCAAAGCAGAAGAGTGCTGATCTTCAAGGCTGGGATGATGGACAGTGGAGAGGGACAAAGTGGCTAAAAGAAAGCCATTTGTCATATGTGAAGATCTAATAACAGGCTTGCCTACAATAATATATTTCAACTGAACTAAGAAAAAGAAACTTTTCTTACATGTGAGGTTATCATTCATGGTATTTCAAATCACTAAGGACAATTCTACAGAATTCCTTTGGATAACAGTATTTTTCAGGCATATGAACAATTTAAAAATCTAGAAATTAATAACAGCTTAAGTAATGCCATCAAACTATATCTTTATTATTTTCTTTATCCTACCAGATCACATCTATATTACTCAAGTTGTGGGTGGTTAAAAGAATCACAAACAGGGCCTTTGTATTAATTGATTTTCTTTGACTAAAATAAATGAAAACAAATGTTAGATTTATAAAAACGTGAGTTTATTAGAAGGGTGTGGAGTAGCTTCCAGAATCCCAAAGAAAGACTACAGATCAGGAAGGAAAGGATATAAAGAAGTTTCTAGGAGTACAGTGTGAGGAACTAGAGTAGTCTCATCAGCATAATGCCATTAGTGGGAATCACCTCTCAACATTTTGCTTTGAATGTCCTTTTCAGTTCAAAATTCAATTTCCAAAGAGTGACAGTCATGTGTCCATTAGGGGAGAGTGTGTGCATGACCTCACTTGTAAGGTCACATGCAAAGGCTGACTGAGGTGATTACTTGAGATTGTCTTATAAAAAAATAGGATATATTGGAATAATTGTTGGGAAGATAAAAGTTATTAACTATACCTGGATTCTGAATCTATCTAGATCTATTTCTTTTCATGCTTTCTATTTTCTACAATAATATTATACTAAAAGTATCCTGACCATTTATATAGTGCCCTGCACTACATGCTTCCTTGTAAGATTGATTAGAATCTGGTCCTTATAAAATGTCTGCACTGTCTGATACAGCAGGATCTTGACATCATATGGATACCCCTTTACCAACTGCAAGATAGAGCATATGCTTTTCAGATTGAGGTGATCAATAATTTCTAATCCCAAGCATGATATTGCTAAACTAAGATGTATGTGGAATCTGGACACAAATGAATTACTGAGTAGATGTTAGCTGATCCTTTGTTGTGACTTATTAGTCTTTGGAATGCATTTTAACCATGGAATGATTACAGAAAAAAAGCAATTCTGTTCATTGGAGCTGAAACTATACTCCTGGCTTCTTTAAAATGATTTAGTCATTTATATCATAATTGGAAAATAAATTTTGACTTCATTTTCTCATATATTAGTAATACATACATAAAATTTGATTCTGCAAACAGTATTGTTTAAAATGGTAATACATAGATTCCGTAACATAATCATCCTTGTAAGCCTGTTGAATGTATCAGTCATTCATCCATTCATTTAAGAATTATTGAGTCTTTTATATGTTCCAAGCAATGTTCTAAAAACAAGAGCTCTATCCGGTGGGAAAATAAAACAAAGTCTGTCTGTCTTCATAGAGTTTATATCCTACTAGAGAAGATACATGATAAATATACCTATGAACATATAATAAAATTCCATCCAGTTGTATATGCTATGAAGAAAAAAGAAAATGTGGAGATAGAAAATAATCAAGATGGGGTGGTGATATGGAGAGCAAATATTTTAGAGTGGTTAGGAAGGGCATCTATAAGTATGTCATTTGAGTAGAGAGGACAATATCATAACCAGACAAGCAATGAAATCACAAAAATATTCTGCAATCTGAGAGTTGACCAATTAATATCTAATATGGCTCTGTTATTCTTTAAATGTTGTATTAGTCAGTATTTCATCAGCTTATCTTTTTCTTGCCCTGAAAATGCTTCCTAGATCCTTCTATCGACTCATACTTTTTACTATGATACATATGATAAAATTATGACATGAAAAATCCTATCAAATACCCTGATCTCCGTTCCAAATTTCAGTCTTTTATATTCAACTGCCCGATATCCATCGGGATACCAGAATATCCACGAACACCTGCTGTACATTCTTTCCAAGTTGAAATGGATCATTTTCAGCACCCCATTTATATTACTCATTAACTCGGCAGCCAGGTAAAGAAACCTGTAGCCACTCTTGACTACTTTTTTTCATAGAGCCATAAACCTCTATTTTACCTCTTAAATATTTTGTTAAAAAAAGAAGCAACCTCTGTTAATTATTATAACCACAATCCTTTATCATCTTTCTCTTGAACTTTTCCAACAGCTTCCAAAACCATTTTCTAGGTTTCAATTAAATATCCTCAGCTGTCCTCATAATGACCTCACTGAGATAATTGGCTATATAACTTTGTCAGGTTTCTTCTTAAACCCATCAGAGACCTCTTATTACCTAAATAAAGACCATGCTCCTTATAAAACATTATTCCTTATATAATCAGTCCTAACTTTAAGCAAGTTCCTTGACTAAACCTAATAAATTCTTATCAGATCTTTACTCACCTTAAACTTGCAAGGAGAATATTCAGCAAAATCTATTATGCCTAGAAACTCTATTTGGATTCTGTAATGTACACTTAGCAAGTATTTGTAGGTGCTATGGCTAGATTCCTTCTGAGAACTTTTACCATATTTTTATACCCACCAGATCATTCTAACAATTTTCAAAATAATGCCTTTGAATCTATTCTGATCTTACTATGAAAATGTTTTATAACATATTTCACAATGTTTTATAACATATTTAGAAATTACAAGATTATAAAATGCCATATAAGCTTCTAGGCTAAAATATAAAAAAATTTATCCAGTAGTTTAAGAATTTATCCATTAGTTTATCCAGTAGTTTAAGAAATCCAGTAGTTTAAGAAATCCCCTTTGTGTCTCTTCTTGATCTTACTGCATTTTTTTCTTTGCTACGACATGAGCATTTTCCTGACTTAATTTTATCATTTATTCCCTTGACTTTCTTAAAATTTCATCAGTTGTATCTATATCTCTAAAACATATTCTTTCTTTTCTTAAAATATTAACTATAAAATGATACTGTATGCATTCTTCTATGACTTGTCTTCACTCAAAATTATATTTCTGGTATTCATATGTGATATAAAAATCTGTTCTCTAATTTTTCACTGCTGTATGTTTCATTGTAGAAGTATGATTCAACTTTTTGTCCAATCTAATGTTAACAGATATTTGGGTTTTTTTGAGTTATTTTTAACAACAGTTAGTTGTTAAAAATAACTCAACAACTAACTGTAGATAATTAATTTACTTTTATAAAAGGGCATTTCAATGACTATATATATATATATATATGTATGTCTTCAGATGTACAAATACAAAGTTTCTTGAAACATTTAAGAATAGAAAAATTGGTTGTTTGGGCACATAAGGCTTAAGCTTTACTAGATAAAATCAAATAATTTTTCAAACATTTGTACTAATTTTATATTAGTAATCCTACCTGCAGTGAGTGAAAATTTTAGTTGCTCTACATTTTCATTAAGACTTGATAGCATGGTCTAGTTCATTTCTCATCCAGCGGTTCCTGTGACCTTTTACAAATGAAAATCTGATTAAGTCGCCCAAACCCTGCCTAAAAGCCTTTAATGGTTTCTCAATGATCCTAAAATAAATTCCAAAATTTTAACATTGTCAAAGGACTCTTTTTGCCCTAACCTCTCCACAATTTAGTGTTTCATACCACTCTCCTTGCCTTCTGTCTCTACACTATCCTTAAGTTTCTCTTTTCTGCCCCAAGGTCTTCAAACATGATAAATGTTTTCTTGGAACACATATTCTACCTACTATTCTGATTAACTTTTCTCTTTTAGACTCATATTAATGTCACTATAGCAAGGGAATTTTCTTGATTTTTAAGAAGTGATTAGCCACCTCATTAACTGCTATAATTATATATCTTTTTCCAAATATAGAATTTTTGCTAAATAATTCAGAAAACATTATGTATTTTAAAATGTGTCCCCTAATAACTTTCATGGTCAATAAGCCTAATTGCAGTCTCTTGCTCTGTATTGTTTACAAATTTAACTAGAAATACTTCACAAATAGTAAATTTCTGTTATATATGCTGAAAGAAAATGATTACGTTCCCCCCAGATTATACTTTATATTAATTTTCATTCTAAAAGTGATAGAATATTACTCATCAAATATTTCTGTTCTTTTTTAAAAATGTATTTTATTCTGAAGATGTGGGGTACAATTCAGGATCGGGTATACAAAAGGTCATTGTCCAGGTAAAGTTTAGGCCTACTTTTGGTCCCACTTTGCCTGCTTGAGATCAGGCACCCTTATTCATGTTATGTGCCCCCTGACCCTCCTCTGGCAGTTTCCAGCTACTGCCAATCCCTTTCTTATAGTATTATGATAAATGTTCAGGATCCACTTATGAGTGAGAACGTACGGTACTCAGTTCTTTGTTTCTGTGATAAATCACTGAGTATTTCATTGTAGAAATATAATTCAACTTTTTTTCCAGTCTAATGTTGACAGATATTGGGGTTTTTTTCTTCCTAAAAATAACTCAATAACTAACTGTAAATAATTAATTTACATTTATAAAAGGACATTTCAATGAAAATTTCTGCATATATCTTCAGATATACAAATATAAAGTTTCTTCAAGACTCTAAATCCATCCAAGAGATAAAATATTACTCATCAAATATTTCTGTTCTTCTTATACATCAAATTCCTCCAGTATTCAGGTGATAAGTATGCTTTTCTGTACCATTGATATTGATGTCATGATCTGCTTTGACCAACGAATGTGCAGGGTACAATGTAGTCAGATATTTGTAATGTGCTTATCCTTTTAAGGCATGTATTCTTGCCCTCCACCATCACCAGAAAAACCTGCTTCAACTAGTTTGCTGGTATCTAAAGAATGAGCTTCACATGAGATCAATGTAGGTAAGCCAAACATCATTTGATTCACAGATTCAGAAAAAAAATGTTTTTTGGTAAGCTGTTGAGATTTGTTGGTTATTTGTAAAGAGTGAAAGTTAACACACACACTAAATACATTTTTTAAAGAACATAACTCAAATGAACACAAGTTTAACTGGGAGTTTCTCAAATAATTATCAATAAAATAAAGTAAATTCAGTTTAAGTTGAAAAAAATAGATGCCCACATCCATTTTAACAAAATAACTTAGATAAATATAAAACAAATTTAAATATTAGAAAATTTAGGTGGAGAACTTTTTATTTTAAACTCTGGTTATGAGTCTTTTACCACATAAATCCTTTCTTGCTTCTGGGTACGAAACAGTAAGGACTGTGGCTATTATGAGCAATAAATGACAATTTTTCTTAGCATTTTATGGGCCAGCTTTAAAGTGAACATTTTCCATTAGCTGTACAGAAAGGGTTTTGTAATCTTTTCTTGAAATGACCCCTACTTTTCAAAGCTGAAATATAAAATACTTTTAACCAATTATCAGCTATACATAATGTTCAAGTTTAGCTTTTTAGTCATAAAGAAAAAAAGCCATTTACGTTTCAGAGATGGTGAGTATATCATAACTAAAAGCATATCATTTAAGTCATGCAGATGATCCTATTCAAGTGCAAAATATACTCGCTATGACTATTCCTAATAGCTTCTAGAACTGGAAGTATCTCTAACCTCCTAGGCCAAGAAGAGTGAGACCAGAAAAATATGAAATGTTTCTCTTTCATTTTAATACAAATTTGGTGTCAGAATTCACTTCCTTTGTTAGCATCCCTTTCTTACAGGGCAGTAGTTTTATGTTAGCATCCAAACAACACACACATAGAGAGACAGGGGTTCTAAGGAGGTCTCATAAATTGTTTGACTATTTCTCCTGGCTACCGTCATTCCTATTAGAGACAAACTTCTGACTCAAGAAAGTATGATTCTTTCTTACAGACTGATCACTGGAATTCGGATTTAGTACATTGGACCAATGGTATATGACGGGAATTTAGGTGACATAATCATGAGTTCTTTAAAGTAGCCCTGTGGATGCTGAAAAGAGAAACAGCCCATACACAGAGAGAGAAGAAAATCAAGCCAACAGGGCACACATGCAGAGGCTGAAAATGGAGCTTCCTGCCTGGATTTTGAAGAGCTGTTCAGTTCCATTTTCTGCTTTGTTAAGAGGACTGTGTACACACATTTATTTTCCTGTAATTAAAGGAGGAAATAACTCAGATACTGGGTTGCTTATGATCTCTACTTTTCAAAGCTGAAATATAAAATACTCTTAACCAAATACCAGCTATATATAATGTACCAATCGAGGGACAACTTACCTGTGTCCAACTGAGATATTTTACTTCAAATCCTAATATCTATAATCTTAGCAATCAGCTACTGGGAAATGTATCTGTATATGCAGTCCTGCTTTCTCTCCTTTCTTTTTAGGTGTGGTTTTCTGCATGAAATCTAATCTTGTATAGTTGAACATACTTTAGCAGATTGTGTATATAGCGATGAAAAAAAGAAAGAAAGAATGGAGAGAGACTTTGTGGCATCTTCTAATTTTTATGGAGGGTTGGGGATTGTTGAGACTTAAGTTGCTTTTTCTTATTTATAACCCAAATATTTAGTTATGCACTGCATCATACCCCCTTAAAAATCCATGTATTTTAGCTCTAGTCCCCAAAGTAACCATATTTGGAGATAGGGCTTTTGAGGAGGTAATTAAGTTACACAAAGTCTTTGTTACCCTGGTTCCACAGGATTAGTATTCTTATAAGAGGAGTCACCAGAGAGCTTACTATCTTGCTCCACACGTGTATAGATGAAAGCCCACGTGAAAACACAGTGAAAGAGTGACTGTCTAAAAGCCAGGAAGAGAGCCCTCACCAGAAACCAAATTTGATTTTGGTCTTTTCGGTCTTCAGAACTGTAAGAAATAAATTTCTGTTGTTTAAGCCACTCAGTTTATGGTATTTTCTTATGGCAGCCTTACCTGACTAATACAGATATTTAACAAATTCCATGCCTGGAGGGTGTTAATATTTATTTTTTTACCTGAGAGTCTCCAAGTGTACACATATTGAAGCCAGGTGACAAGACACCATCAATTTGCTACAGTTTAAGAGACATCTCCACTGAGATATATATCTTTCATAAAAATCATACTTGCTTTTACATCATGCTTAAGGATGAAATTTTTCCTGGATAAAACCAATTTACATTTAATTTATTACCACCCAGAAGTATGTCTGCCTTTCTGATTTAGAGGACATTGTCATGCAGAACAAGAGGGGAGCCCATAAACAAGCTATGACAATGTAATAGAGGTATGGATAACTTTCTATGGGAGAACAAAAGAGCAGTTAATTGGAAATAAAGAGAAAATAGATACTTAGAGTATTTTTGGAAAAGCTTAATCTCTTTCATCTGAAAAATAAGACTTCAGATGATTTAAAGTCATTTACTACTATCAGATTCTTATTTTAGTTTGCTTTATCAGCATTAATGTTCTAAAGACAAGGACCAAAAAGCAGATGCGGGATATACAGACAAAACTCAGACACATGAAATCCTAAGTGGGAAAACATAGAAGCAAGAGGAAAAAGAAGACATAAAGAGTATTTTTATCAGAAACCTTAAAAATGAAACATACCAGTTTAGCATGTTTTGGATATTGCTGAACCTAGCACATGAAGGCAGCAGAAACGTGTGTAAGGAGGGCTGAGGAATCAAAATGAACATAAAATACTGCGTGTTCTTCTCACTCATAAGCAGTCACTTAACATTGTGCTCAGGAGCATAGAGGCAGGGACAACTGATGCTGGGCACTACTGGTAGAAGAGGGGGGAAAGGGAGACAGGGGCACGCAAGCACCCATTAAGTACCATGTCCACTACCAGGGAAAAGAAGGTTCCCTAGAAGACCAGGCCTCTCCTGCATACAATTTAATTGTGTAGAAAACCTCACATGTACCCGACAAGTCTAAACTAAAAATAAAATAAAGTACCCAAAACAAGCAAACAAGTGAAAACATAGCCATAGGGTCTCATAGTGCCAATAAGTGATTCATATGGCTCACCTCCACGATGTCCTTTTCCAGGATGGGATTCATGTTGACTTCTGTGTGATCTCAGCCACCAAGCACAGTGCCTAGTACATCACGTGCATTCATTAAATCCCAGGGACAGGGATGATGAGCATAATCAAAATCCAAGCATGGTGTTTACTCTAGAGGGAGCCATTAGGTACACTTGGTATCCAGAGGAGACTAGTAGGGCAAATGTAAACAAAGTGATAGGATAGGAAAGACCTTGCATGTACTTTACATTTTTTCCTAAAAGGTTGGATGTCCAGGTCCATATCATGCCTCACAATTTATATTTTTAATTTCAGCTTTAATATATAGTCACTGTGGGTAATATTAATAAATATTCTTCTATTTTAGCATGTGAAATATTTCTTTTACCAGGAAAGCTATATGCAGTGAAAATGCTGATAGCTTTCCCTAATTGAAACTACATTGCCGGTTATACCCTAAAGTCTGGGTCTTATATCTATTTACTATAGGATGTTAAGAATCATGGCACTATTATTAAAATAGAGATAAAATGTTCTTCAGGTCAAAAAAAAATTGATGTGTGTGTGTGTGTGTGTGTGTGTGTGTATGTGTGTGTGTGTCCAAGGGGATTATGTGTTACATTTCATCACAAGGTTGTCATTCCTGTGATATACTGTAGAACACTAAAAGCTATTGTTTCCATGAATTATAACCCCAAATACCTTCACTCTGAGGATTCATTTTATTAGGGATCTCTGTATTATACACTGTCATTGTAATGTGTAACATATTTTCAGTGACATATTTTTATTTTATGCTATAGGTTAGAGTAGTATAATTATCATTATAGTGCAGTTTATAAGAGATCTTACATCGTAATTCTTTTATTCAAATTTATTTAAGTTGTCACTGTAAAAAATATTAAAAATACTCATAGCTTATACTATAAAATCGATCCTTAGAGATTTTATAATATTTTCCATTTTTAGGAGATCTTTTAAGAAAACATTTTATCCATAAAAGAGTAAGAATTTTTCGTGCATGCTCTTTATTTTACATCACCTGAGCTTGCACCAAGTAGGTATTTTGTAGGAAAACAAAAGAAATAGTATTGAAGACTCAATTCTACTGCACCAAAGTAAATCAAAAGCAACTGCAGAAACAAACAAAAAGCTGTTTAAATGCAAAATCTTGCTAAGTTTGGTCAGGCAATACAACTTTTAAATGGTGTCTACATATTTTAAACATAATAGGAAAGAGGTTTCTAGAACTTATATGACTGTTTACTTCTAGCTTCTGAGTTAAAATTTGGCCTGGTTAGCCATTAGTAGATAATTAGAAGTGACATGGGAGATCCAGCATTCAACACAGACTTGCTTTTTTCTGGCTTAGGAGCCTACTTACTTTATGCAAATTGGTAGGCGACAATTTTCATGCAGCCCTGGCAATCACTACTTAATTTGTTGATAACCTTAACAGTTGTGGCCAGAGTATAATTGGCATGGGCCTTTGTGCAAAAAACAATAAATTGGGCTGTGCACAAAACTAAACAACATAATTACCAACAATTAGACATTAATTACAAAGTAGCAGAGTCTCCAAATCTGCTCCTAGATTTGTCCAATGCTTGACTTAATTATATTTTAATGTTGTGAAAACATTTATGTTCCTGAGATAATCAGTGTTCCAAAGGTTTTCTGTAGAAATTGCATTTTATTACGGATTATCATGTTAGGAAATTAAATAAGAGTATATTTGGGGATGATCTAAAAACCACAGAAGTGCCGGTTTGGTGGGATTCATTATAATTTGATAGTTATTTATCTACATTACCTATTTTATTTTATCACTTCTTAAAATCCTTTTGTAAAAAGAAATAAAAATTATTTTAGGAATATATAAAACAAAGACTCATTGATGGTTATGTTAAAGAAGGAAGACCAGAAAGAGATATGCGAGGTAAAAATAGAACTTCCTAAGTATCCTTTACCATATCACAGAAACCCTGTCCAATATTAGACTCCATAGGAAAATTGATATAGTACACACTAGTCACAGTCTTGAAAACAGGTTTTTACTACCATGTGAGACATGGTAAAGTATTATGGTAATATGAAAAATGTTTTAGCAAATTAAACCTTTTTATAAAGATGAAAAACATCTATGACTTTTTTTGAGACATGAAAACTATATTACATATGTTCCTTTTGATCAGAAACAGATAATGAATATCATCAAATTTCAACAGCATGGCAATATCGTAATAAACATATCCTACTTTATTTTCTATTATTCAAAGAACTGAAAACAAGGTCTATGAGTTTTCCGACCAGGGAATCATGGCAAAATTCAACAATTTTGTTAGTTATACATTCTACAGGTAATTCTGGGCAGGAGATCTCAGGTAAAATGAAGATGCCTTCTTTGAGGAACCCTCACATTCTGCCATATTTTCCTTCAAAACATATTTGTTTATTCAACAAAGAGGGGTGTGTCCTAGTCCATTCTCTGAGGAAAATGAGACACAATTTTCTTTTATTTTGTTATTTTTCAGTAGTTCTGTTTTTCCATTTCCCATTCTCATCCGGATTGATAATTAGGGGTTTTTCTCATTTCTGCTTCATGTTAACTTATTCTATTCTATTTCTTTATTTATAAATATATTTTTAATTTTAGAATTGTGGGGTACATAAGTTTATTGTATGGAGCTGAGATAGTTGTAGTTGTGTATTCCTTACCCCCCTTCCTTTAGCAGTGCCCAACATCTGTTGTACCTGCCTTTTTGCCTGACTCTTCCTACTGTTTAATGCCCACTTATGAGTGAGAACATGTGGTATGCCACTTTTTGTCTCTGTGATAGTTCACTTAGAATGATGGTCTCCAGCTGCATCCTTGTGAATTCAAAGGACAAGATTTTGTTCTGCTTTATGTCTGTGTGGTATTCTGTCATGTACACGCATGACATTTTTTTTAATCCAGTCCACTTTTAATGGACATCTGGTTCCAAGTTTTTGCCATTGTGTATAATGCTGCAATAAACAGGTGTGTGCAAGTGTCCATTTTGTGTGAGAAATTTATGTTCTTCTGGGTATATTCCCAGGAGTGGGATTTCTGGGTATAATGGTAGCTTAATTTTTAGTTATTTAAGAAATTTTCACATTGCTTTCCATAAAGTCTGGATTAGCTTGCATTCCCACCAACGGTATAGAAGTGTTTCCTTTTCTCCACAGGCTTGTCAACATCTGTTTGTTTGTTTGTTTGTTTGTTTGACTTTTTAATGATAGCCAATCTGACCAGTGTGGGATAATATCTCATTATATTTTTTATTTGCATTTCTCTGATGATTAGTGAAGATGAGCATTTTTTCACGTTTGTTAGATGCGTGTATATATTCCTTTGATAAGTGTCTGTTCATGTCCTTTGTCTATTTTTTAATGGGGTTATTAACTTTTTGTTTTGTTTTTGTTTTTTTCCTGTTAATTAGTTTGAGTTTTTTATAGATCCTGGATGTTAGGCTTTTTTTGGCTGCATACCTTGCAAATGGTTTTTATTTTTCACATACTGTGAGTTGTCTTTTTATTCTTTTTATCTCTTTTTTTTTAAACCATATTTTTATTTTAAAATTGTGGGGTACAGTTAAGGGTTAGGTATACAAATATGCATCGTTCAGGCACCCTTGTTGATAAGGGGTGTCCCCCCTGTCCCCAGACAGAAATTGACTACCATTAATCCCACCACCCTTGCCCTCCCTGTCCCCCCCCCATAGATTCCTACCACTGTCAATCCTTTTCTTATAGTATTACGATAGATGTTCAAGGTCCACTTATGAGTGAGAACATGTGATACTCAGATCTTTGTTGCTGTGAAAGATCACTCAGTATTATAGACTCTAGTTCCATCCAGGTTGCTGCAAAATTCATGATTTTGTTCT
>CAUYQG010097847.1:0-18048 GCA_963574415.1 Tarsius wallacei
GGGGGGGGGGCCGGGGCGGGGGGGGGGGGCCGGCGGGGCCCCCCCCCGCGGGGCGCGGCCCCCCCCCCGCCGCCGGGGGGGGCCGGCGGCCCCCGGGGGGGGGCCGGGGGGAGGACGGTCTCCGGGCGGCAGCTGGCGGCATCTCCGGGCTCCATCCTCCTCCTGCCTCCGTGTGGCCTGAAAGAGGTTTTGTTCCGGGAGAAAGTTTGGTGCCAGACTTGCGGAGCCAGACTCGATGGTCCCCGCGGCCCGCGCCCTTCGCGAGAGGGGCTGCCCACCCTGCTCTGAACATGGGCGAGTGGGAACTCGTGCCAGTTTCGGACCCAAGCAGCATTTCCGACATGGGACCTGCCTGGAGAAAATTCCTCTGGGACACTGGCAGTCTCCAGGCAGCTGTCAGAAGGAGGTGTCTTTTTGGAGATGGCACTCGGAGCCCACCCACGTTGTGGCTTTTGCTTGAAAACAGCGCAGCAGGTAGTCCGTGGGGAGGGCTCTCCATAGAATGGACTCCACCAAGATCGCCAAGAGCTTAAAACATTTAAATCTGCCTTACCTTCTAACTGAAGCCCCCTGAAGTGTCCAAGGTGCCAGTGATTTCTGTGTCGATCCTTTCATATGATTGCCACCTGCTTTCGGTTGGCTTTCTGAGTTTTGGGAAGGGTGCAGTGGCACGCTTAGAAGTTATTACCTATCTCTTAGGATCAGAGGCAGGCACAAAGAACACAGAACACTCGTCGATCCACTTGAACACAGGAGCGAGTTTTAACCTTCAAAGCAAGGTGGATTAGATGGGGATCATTTGCTTTACAAAACTTCCTTTAATGCAGATACATGATGATTAGAGTTAAAATTTTTGGCTGGGTATGGTGGCTCACACCTGTAATCTCAGCAGTTTTGGAGGCAGAGGTGGGAGGATCGCTGGAGCCCAGCCTGAGCAACATAGTGAGACCCTGTCTCTACAAAAATAAAAATAAATTAGCTGGGCATGGTGGTGCGGGCCTGTAGTCCGAGCTACTCAGAAGGCTCAGTCAAGGCTGCAGTGAGCTGTGATCTGGCCACTGCACTCCAGCTTGGGCATCAGAGTGAGACCCAGACTAAAAAAAAATAAATGAATTTGCACAAGGTTGTGGGAACACACCTGTCAGAGTGACTCAGGGTACAAGTAGTAACATGTAGATGTTGCACAGTCTTGCAATTAGGCAAATCTCAACAAATTTATGTTAAATTCTGTTTAATTCTCATCTGATACCTATTTGATCACACACGTGGATTCTCACTCACGTTTACTTTTTTCTTATCAAGACACATTCATACCATAAGACAACTTTATAATATCCTTAAAATACCTTAGCCAAAGACACCTTGTTCCAGTCCATGTGATTGACCCCCATACCAGAAAACATCATATCTGGACATAAGGACATTTATATTTAAGGACATGTCCTTAGTGGTAATACAATAGTGTCGGAACATTGAACGCATTCTATTTGTCAGACACATTACTAGATATCTTCCATATATTATTTCTTTAATTCTCACAGTCGCGCTAAAGAGCTATTATTAGTGCCCCTTTTAGAATCGAAAGGGTTTATGTAATTTTCCCAAGACTATATGGCAAGTAGGCACGATTTGAACCTGGGCCTGTTTGACTCCCTGCCTGTGTTCTTGGCCACTGCTCTATTCTGTCTCCTGGCCCTCCCTGAGAGTTGCGCTTGCTATAATACAGTAGAGAATCAAGAGAAGGGAGCATATCCTGTCTCTAGTAGCCTTGTGCATCAGACCCCTTTATAGAATGTTTTCTTCCGCTGGGAGGTCCTCCCTGTCCCCACACTTTTTGCACATGCGCTGAAGGGCAACACTACCTCCCCAGACCCCTCTGGTCTCATCCTCGGCATTTAAACCAAATGGAAATCTCCAAACATGTAAACTCCCTCACCCTTTCAGATAATTTGGCCCTGGAAGACAGGTAACCAAGTGTTTCCCTCACGGGCCCTTAAGGAGCAGTCTCTGCCCTCTCAATCATCCAAGTCTATTTTAGCTTTGCCCATCCAAGTCCCGTGTACCCTACAGGTCGGCAATAGCATATCCCCTGCAGTGTTCACACTGGCACACTCATTCTCCTGTACCAGCTGTCAGAAAATTTCTGACACAGACCAGCCTATCTAAAAGGAGAGACTGAAATGAAGTTGCTGGGGGAAGTGGTATTAGCCCAGGGGATCCCTGAGTTCTCCATGCAAGTCAGAAAGGAAATTAAAGTAGGGCTCTAGAAGAGGAAGCAGGCCTTCTACATAGTGGGAATGCCACGTACAGGGGGTACAGTCTCTTGTCACCACTATTGAAATATGTGTTTGCGGTGTAGAAACCCCTTTACCTGTTGTCTTGGTGATGGAGGTGACTATACACGTATTCCAGATTTGATACTCATTTTTACATTACAGCAATTGCTGCTTGACTGAATGGAATCAAAAATGAATGTCACAGTTGTGACACAATAAGTTTGGAAGCCATGCCTAAAGAATTGCTTCTATTACAATCCACAGCCATTGTTTTGTAATTTCTCTTCCCTAGGGGTGTGTGTGTGTGTGTGTGTGTGTGTGTGTGTGTGTGTGTGTATTCTCTTCCTTGGTATGGTTTTCAACTCTCTCTGGTTCCAAAGTGATTTGCAGTAGTAAGCTTGAAAGAAATACATGCATTTTTGAGCTGTGACCATATGCTGCCTGGAAACATATCTTTATAGTTGGCATTTTACTCAAGTTACTCTAGTGCTAAGAATTGCGAAGTCCCATATGCAGGCTTTGAGATTTCAGATGGACCCTCCTGGCTAATGATTTCACTCCCTCCTCTGTAGCAGTGGTAAGGTTTGAGTCCAGAATACAGCTGCAGCACCTCCTCCCTAATATCTCTAAACTGCCAGAAACTGAAGCAATACCAGTTAAAGTTGGGAAAGTAGAACATGAGGCGTGCTTGTTGTCACTCTTGCACCAGAAAGGAAGATGTGCCCCAACCATTGTGGGAACTAAGAGTAAATAGACTTCTTTAAATGCCTAGTGATCTGAAAAACCGTACCAAGTTATTGAGATTGTAGTTTATCTAATGTTTAATTAGACAATTTTAGAAATAGAATTAGATAAACTTTAGAAATAGAATTAGACAAACTTTAGAAATAGAATTAGACAATTTTAGAAATAGAAAGGAGTGTTTATTGATTCTGAACAGTCTTATGTTAATGAGGTATGTGCACATAACCTTATTAACATAGCTCATTAACATAAAACTTCAGAATCAAGGAACATTCTTTTCCATTCTTTTCTTTCTTTTATTTTTTTCTGAGTTGGAGTCTTACTCTGTCACCCAGACTGGAGTGCAGTGGCACACTCCCGGCCACCGCAGCCTCGACCTGCTGGGCTCTGGCGATCTTTCCGCCTCAGCCTTCCAAGTAGCTGGAACTACAAGGCGCACGCTACACACTCGGCTAGTTTTTGATTTATTGTAGATATGAGGTCTCGCCAAGTTGCCCAGGCGGGTCTCGAGCCCACGGGCTCAGGCAATCCACTCGGCCTCCCAAAGCGCTGGAATTACAGGCTGAGCCCCTGAGCCCAGCCATTCTTTTCTATTTCTAAAACTTCTTTTTAACTAGCAGTCCATCTTTATTTCTAGATCTCATCACATCTAAAATGTCATCAGTTGTAAGTCATAGCCTTATTTGTATGCTATACAAGAAGAAAGAAAATGCTGCCAGTTTTATTATAGTATGGCACTTTAACAATGGCCTTCTATGACGGGCATGCATCAGTCACATTCGTCTGTTATTGCTTTCAAGTTTCCTTCATCTCTTCCATTGGGTTTTGGGACTTTGTCCTGCCGGTATCTCCGGTAGCATTGCTTGGGGTGTGATGGACGTTTCATTGGCATGAATCTCAGTAACAAACTATAACATAACTTCATCAACTTGTGTCTTTCATTATTCAGTCTGGTAAAGCATTTGGATCTTGCTTTGCAAGTAATATGGAAATGCCAAACAAAGACAAATGTTTCTTTTAGTAATATAACATTTATGCCTCGCTGCTCTCTTTCGGTGCCTTCATGCATACACGGTAACGTCTCCTTGTAGTGCCAAATCATAGTGTAATCTTTCTGAAAGCCATTTAAATGGCAATTAAACAGAACACGTGCAGTGCCAACAATGCCCATAACTCAGTAGAAGTGAAAACAAAATGAACAGCTGTGACCAAGTTTATGCACGTGCAGGGACATGACAGTTGTGCTATGAGTAGTGCCAAGTTGTCAGCAATTTTAATATACTATAAATATGAAGACACTTCCTGATTTCAGTGATGTTAAAATGTGAAAAAAAAAATAGGCTTATCAATGAAATATGCTCATCTGTGCTCACTTAGTTTCATGAACCCTAACCTGACTATTGTTTTTATGTGTTCATCTATCCATTCATTCTTACAGTGAATACTGTGTTAGATGCCAAGCTCCAGGAGGGCAAGAACTTTTTCTGTTTTGTTCTCTAGTGTTTGTCTACCACTTGGGACAGTCTGTGACACATAGTAAGTTTGCCTAGTATCTGTAGAACGAGTGAATGAATATCGTTCCGTGGAAGGCATGGGGACACATCAAGTAGTTTACTACCTCCTTCTAGGTAGGACATATATTCTTAAAACTATGACATTGACAGGAATGCCAAACATAGAAAAGGGGACCAGGCCAGGTTGAGGTTCTTGGTTTGATTTGTAGCGTCCTATTCAAAATATGTGATGCCGTTACAGTACAAAAACTGGTTCAGGATAGAAGAAATTCCATTATATAGCTTTTATTGATCTTTGACCACTGAAGGAATATATAACAACTTAGGTCTTGGTTCTGTTGTCTGCTCCAGAATCATTAATTGCTTGGAACTCTGTCCTTAGTCCAACTTCACATACTTGTCCTAGTATACATTGAACATGTACCCACATTAACAGGGAAATGTGTTTTTCCTTCTGTAGGTCCCTGTGAAACAGAAACTCAGTGCTGGTGACCTTGCCTGAAGTACACCCCCAAGAAGATAAATATATCTTCTCAAGCACCTTGCTTTGCAGTCCATTTTTTAACCCCCCAGAGGGCCATCTTTACATGTTACAAGGAAAAAGATGAGCGAGAAAGAGGGAGAGAGGGTGGGGGGATCCGTGCTGGGCAAAACAGAGCTCCATCTGTCAGTGCCTCTGCATCCTCACTGTTGTCTGATCAAGCAGAGTGCACTTCTAGACCAAGGAAGGAAGCTAGACGAAGATGCCAGCGAAAGGAATGGCAAGGAAACTAGCTTAGCAACCGGCTCTGAAACTGTCCTGAGGATCTGAAGTGTTAGCGTTGCCCACATCACCCCACCCTCTGTGAAGGTAACAGCTAGACCTACAAAGACACACCCATCTTCCAGAACAGCGAAATGTAGGACCTGTGAACACATAGCCGAGGTCACTAGTAGGTTTCAGCCTGTGAGCTCAGGGCAGGGGAATGATGTGGGCAGAGGGTCGTTACTGCCCATCCCGAGAATGGGTGAAGCAACATGGCATGGTGGTGGGTGCTGTGAAAAGACATGGCAGATAGCCCAGAGCTGGCTCTTTTCGTATAGTAGAAAATAATCATTAATGATATCTTTTTAGTTATAGACTAAGGGAACTTACATAATGTTGCTTGTATTAAGTATTGTTAACATGGGCCAGGCAAACTAACATAAATGATTAAGAAAAAAAAACAACAACTTAAAACTTGTTGACTGAATACGCAGGGTGGGGTAAAAGAAAGCAGAATAATCTTAGCTATCAATTCTATAATTATGTAGGGTATTTTAACAGTACCCAGGATTTGTTTTAATCTGGTGTGGTAAGACATTCAGACATAGTGACTCTCAGGAAGGAAGAAGTTTATTATACTCACAGACCCCTACAAGCGAGAGACACACCATCCACGTGGGGGCAGGGGTTGGGGCCACGTGGGAAGTGCCACAGTCAGGCAGGGGGCACGGGAGCAAGGGGAATGGTAGGCAGGAGCCTTATTGTGGTTTCTGAGGGAAGGAATAAGCAACACAGGAAACATGTTTAGAATCAGTAAATGCCAATAATTCCAGCAGGTTCTGAATTACAGGGGCTGCCCCTAGTTGCCTGGTACCTGGCCCTGGGGGGTGGTCGGTGGCCCAGAGAATGAGAGGCTGATATAAGAGGTGGTGGGGTGTGGGCTCTGGATCTGCTTTGTGTGTGAAGGTGTGCTTTCCAGTGAGGCCTTTATTCTATCCAGGCATTGGCTAACCCTGGGAGGGGCAGTCTTTCCAGGTCAGCAAGGTCCCGAGGTGCCAAAGTATCAGAAAACAGAATGCAGAATTCATGGTTCATGCGTGGGGATTTTTGTAAATGGTCAACAAATGAATTAGGTCCATGTACACGTGGCATATTCAGCCAAATGTGCAGAAACGCCTAGCTCAGGGTCTGACACATGGTCCTCACTCAGTAAACATTAATTAAATCTGAGTCGTGGTGCCAGATGGTCCAGCCATGCTGACACTCAGTCCTTGATGGATACTGTAGTCAGGTGTGCAGTGTTTATCTTTAGAAAAAGAAAAAAAAAAAAAAACGAGAAACTGCACATTACATAAAGGAGCCCCAGATGAAGGACGAACCACCCAGGATGAAAAGCAGGCAAACACTTAAGTCTTTTAAATCGTTAGTGAGCCCTTAGGCAAATACATCTTTAAGCTGTAAGGTCTTAAAATCTATTAGGTAATGATATGTCTGGGATAATTTCTTACTCACTGTGGATTTGGAATGTCAATAAAAATCAAGAAGCATGAAGGTTACATGTAACTTTTAAAAAGAGTGTTTTTCTGAGTCAAAGCAGGGGTGCAAAGTAAATTTTGTGTTGCAGATTTTGTGCTCAGGAGTAGGCTTCTAAATGTGAGTTACTCAGAATAGCATGAGTATGCTTTTCTTCTCAACTACATGTCAGTATTAATCAGGTGATTGGATCATGTATACACACACATAAAGTGATGGTCCTGGAGAGGGCATGAACAGAATACGTGGTAGTGGCGAGCTTGAGTTCAGGAGTTTGAGACTGCCTACATAAGAAGACTTGGTCTCTACAAAAATTTAAAAGAATTAGTCAGGCATTGTGGCACACACCTGTAGTCCCAGCTACTTGGGAGGCTGAGGCAGAAGGATCACCTGAGCCCAGCGGGTTGAGGCTGCGGTGAGCTGCGATTGTGCCACTGCGCTCCAGCCTGAGCGACAGAGTGAGACTCCAACTCAAAAAGATGAAAATAAAAAGATAACATGTATCTCTATTAACTCTGGTGGAGGGTGGCAATGGGAAGGGTGGACAAGGGATGGGACTCAGACCGTTACTTATCATGATGAAAGGCAGGTGTGCATGAAGGTGAGCACGTGAGGGCTCACTGCTGAGTAAACAGAATGACATGTTGCTGTGGTCAGGCTTTTCTGTATGTGGTTGGTTAATGATTAAAGCGCCTTTCAAGTCCTATGACTTTTCCTTAGAATCTTGACCATGCACATTAAGAAATAATAATGAAAACGTAAACAAGAGGTCAGTCTGATCAGCTAAGGAGGGTAATTCCTTCACAGTGAACACACTGAGATTGCCCTCTGCCTACAACTACTTTCTCCGTGTAACTTGACCCACATCTCCTTTGCATCGTGCAGGAGCTTATCTGTGTTGATGGAAATTGTATGAATGTCTTGCTGGAGAGCAGCTGCTCCCCCATTGTGTTTCCAAACTGACGTCATAACTCTTTAATTAAAGTGGCAGTGCTAGCCTCACTGGCCAGTGGAAGCATTTCTGCCCGGCTTGTGGTGCTCAACTGTGTTTGATGTTGTTTAGGACTTGGCTTTATCCATGCCAGTGAAGCGTGTCTCTTAACCTAAGACACAGTTTTCAATCCAGGCTTTTATGGCCTTTTCATCTCTGAGTCCATATTACAAATAAGGCCCATGTAAAAATGGAATGTTCTGTCACATTAGATAGCATGCAAAAAAACTAACAAGATCTGGCTTTCCTGGAACCTTTTTTTAAATGTTGATATGTGAAACCTCTTAATGGTGGGTATAGGGGTGGGAATGAGGATGCCCTTCCTGGAGCTGTTATAAGTGTTTGCATTCTATTTTATTTTATTTTGATTTTTGAGTCAGGGTCTCACTCTGTTGCCCAGGTTGGAGTCCAGTGGCATGTTCATGGCTCTCTACAACCTCAACCTCCTGTGTTCAGGTGATCTTTCCACCTCAGCCTCCCAAGTAGCTGGGACTACAGGTGCACACCACCATGCCTGACTAATTAAAACAATTTTTTTTTTGTAGAGGTGAGGTCTTGCCATGTCACCTAAGTGATCCTCCCGCCTCGGCCTCCCAAAGTGCTGGGATTGCAGGTGTCAGCCACTGAGCCTGGTCTGCTTTCTATTTTAGCTTTAAGCTTTATGAATTTGAATGGTACTCATTGAGGGTGGGGTGGGAAGAAGCATAGCTTGCTGATCTTTTTAGACCTAGAGCCCAGCAAAGTGCCTGCAAGTGGAAGGAGCTTAATAAATATCTGTTGAGAGCCAGGCTTGGTGGCTCAGCCTGTAATCCCAGCGCTTTGGGAGGCCGGGGCAAGTAGATGGCCTGAGCCCACGGGTTCGAGACCCACCCATGCAACTTGGTGAGACCTCGTCTCTGCAATAAATCAAAAATTAGCCAGGCGTGGTAGTGCGTGCCTGTAATTCCAGCTACTTGGAAGGCTGAGGCGGAAGGATCGCCGGAGCTCAGCAGGTCGAGGCTGCGGTGGCTGGGAGCGTGCCACTGCACTGTAGTCTGGGCAACAGAGTGAGACTCCAACTCAAAAAATAAATAAATAAATAAATAAATATCGGTTGAGTGAATGAATAAATAGCATTTGACTGGTTGACACAGGAATTACCAACTTTCTTTGACTCAAAGAGTCCTATTAATTATGAGTAAAAGTACTCATAAAATACTTTATAATCTGATCATTAAATCCTCTAGAGGGAAAAATTATGAACATCAAAACTTTTTTTAACAAACAGACATCATGAAGACAAACTTGCCTTATCAATTTAAGACCTCTATTACAAATGACCATTATTGAAATTCTATATTAGATTGAAAACTAGACAGAATGAACATAATAGTGTAGAAATACCATCTTTGATTATTTAGAGACCTTAACATAAAACATACAGACGAACAATAGAGCCTTGAAGAAAGCATCAATTACTTCATGAAGCTTTCTAGGTTAATAGAATAATAGTTCGAAGAAGAGAAGACAGTAAGAAGAAGAAACACGTCACCCGGTAGTGCAGTATGTTTTAGATGAGCCATAGTGTTAAATGTTGAGGAAAAAAGAAGAATGAAAGAGAGCAAAGCAACATATATATCCCAGGGTTGAAGGCACTTGGGACTTTTCTGAATATGCTTGATGTCTTATGAAAGATGCATTGGCATAAAGAAAACCAAAAACCATGTAAATAATGAAATATAAAGATGGTTCTAAACAGTAAAGTGACAAAATGAGTATGGCTGATGAAAACTTATCTAAGATATATGAGGCCTTGATAGGAATATGGGCTGTGTGTCGTGAGTGGGCAGAATTTAGTCCATAGGGAGATGAGCAGATGTTTGGACTTGGAATCCCAGTGGTGAGATCATCACGTGATAGGCCCAGAGCATGAAACGAACACATTGAGCACTGCTTCTTACAGGTATGGCTTGTGCCTCAGTGAAAATCCAAATTTGGAAGGTTGCGATTCTATATCCACTGATTTCTTTTCCATTTGCTGAACTAGTACAACAGCAATAGCAATAGTAGTCCTTGAGCCACCCCTAAAGAAGATAAGTGGTGGGGACTTTATTCAGAAACCACTTGAGACAGAATTAAATTTCAGGCTCTTCTTTCTCTTTGATGTCTTTCTAGACAGTAGAAACAAATTCAACAAAAGCCTTTGGTGTGGACACACACTGACACTAGTTGCACATTGGCTAGTGTCTCCACCCTAGTTGTTTCTCTTAAAAACACACTTATCCAACATAGTATTGAGGATTCTGAAATTTGGACTCAGTCCCTGGGAAGTGTTCACTTCAGTGTTGTTTATGTCACATCTGTGGGGGCCGGAGGTGGAAACTCCATCTCTGTGAGTACGCCACGGAAATGGAGAATGCCTTTCCTGACTGTCGAAATCATTAGAACAAGGGCCAGGGTCCATGGAGTTACAGCTACATCATATTGGGCATGTTTCTGGAATGGAGCTTTTCGACTCCAACTGACTAGACATGTTCTCCCTTCACCTGCAGACTGAGGAGAAAATTGGTGCCTGATGGAAGCTTGTTTGTATTTTTGAATATTTCCTCCCAGATTTCTGCCTTTCACTTTAGAAATATATATATTTTTACAAAGATGAAATCATTTAATATACTGTTTTATAGGCTGCTTTTTCCCCGGCTAGCACGATGTATCTCAAAGATCTTTCCATGATAGTAAAAATCATGACATTGACCTCTAGACAGACTGACGTCATCAGAACTTGGTGGTTGTGTTTTGAGACACACAGCTTCCACCCTGAGGCCTTTAGCTTCTCTCCTTCCAACCCCACAGCAGCCCCTTGTGCCAGGAGGCCTTGTGGTGGTCTCTAGGGCACAGGTTAGGAAACTGAAGAACTGAGAGGTTGGGTATTTTTCCCAAAGTCACCCTGACATCGTGAAGAAGCTAGAAGGACCCAGAATGTCCTCAGAATGATGCACTGAAGCACCACATTATTCACCCACAGGGTGGGCTTCACAGCCCTCCATCTTAGTTCCCTTGTCTGTAAAATGGGGCCACTCCTTTCTGCTGGGCGGGCTTGTTGTGAGTTTGTGGGATAAGTGTCTAACACGCTAATGGTCTAACTGTCATTGCTGCTCTCGGGACTTTGGGAAGTGACTATGATGTGACTAGTGAAAGTCACAGGCATTTTTGTCTGTCTGATCTAGCCCCACCATGTTCGTGGCTATGGCAGCCACCCCACCCCAGCTGTTCACCATCACACACCTGCAGAAGCTTCCTTACTGGCCTCTGTAAGTCCAGTCCAGAGCTCTGTCTTCCCCATGAGGACCTGTATTTTCTTCCTCACATGGAGTGACTAGATGAGTGGGAAGCAGAAGTGGAAAAGGAAACACTTTACAAGGGAGGGGCAGAGCACAGAGCAGCTTTCTTCTCTGGAGGAGGTTGCACCCACTTGAGCAGAGCAGTGGAATTAAATCCCCCAGAAGTAGAACACCAGGAAAGTTTCCACTCAACACTCTGGCGCCAAGATCGGGCAACTATCATCATGTGCTATCCTGTGAGTCCTGGATGTGTTACCTTCTCAAGTAAGAAGAAAACCATAGACAGCCTCTGTTGAAGCACTGACTCAATAGAAAAGGGTGTAGTCAATGACAGACTGCATATGATCTGAACTATTTAGCAGGCCTCAAACGTTCTTGCAAATATATTGTAGTCAGGGAGGCCTATGTTGTATCCTCCTGACCTTTCTTTAAAGAGATCTCAGGACAGCCACGAGGAGATTTTTGCAAATCAGTTATCAAATTGCTCTTTCATTTTCAGAGGTCAAACACTATGGATACATCACACCCGATGGATACATCTTAAAATACATTTTTAAATGTTAATGCATTTAAAAATAAATGTTTTTTACTATGCAAGTCATGTGTTCAATGTAGAAAAAATAAAAACCGTCCATGATGCCACCTCCTAAATTTAATCACTATTTATGTTTTTGAATATTTCTTCCCAGATTTCTGTCTTTCACTATATATACATATATATATTTTTTTACAGAAATGAAGTCATTTAATATACTGTTTTATAGGCTGCTTTTTTCCCCCACATAGCATGATTTAGCTCAACTATCTTTCCATGATAGTAAAAATCATTACATAGACTTTTAAACAGACTGAAGTCATCAGAGCTTGATGGTTGTGTTTTGAGACACTAGGTAAGCCCCTCCTGAGCCCCAAGGCTAAAGATTTCATCCATCTCCACATAAGATGTACTCCTTGCCTCGTGGAGTTTTTAGGTCTCCAGAGCTTGGTTTCACCCACTCAGTGAGAATCAACATCTGGCCTTCTACTTCTGTCTGGTGTTCTTATCATCATGAGTCTTGCGCTCTTTCCGTGGTCTACAAGGGCTCTCAGAGTTGGCCTGGTGGTTCTGACATGCATGTGCAAATGAGCTTTTTCTGCTTCGCATCTTCTGATAGATGAATGTCAGGAGACGCATATCCCTGCCAACTGGCCTCTTAAAAACAGGCCCATCTGCCGATACAAACTGCCACTCCGAATACTGACACCCCCCTCATCTTATAATTTCCATTTCTACAGCTGGCTCTCAATTAGCGCCTCTCCTGGGAGCCAAGCTGCCAAAGATAATTGAAACCTATGTATAATAACCAAACTTCATGATAGTTTAAATCTCCTCCCCATCAGTCTTTTTGCTGGAGCTGCTCAAATGAACCGATTTGAGTTTGTCGTCCTTTTATTTCTCCCTGATTGGCCCCTGATTCTGAGCCTAATGAGCAGTGAAGTAGCCAAAATCTGGTTGCCAGAGAGACGCACAGACTAGCCTGTCTTGAGTGTGTTGGCCTCTGAAACCCGCATGACTGCACTGTGTGTGGAGAGTAACAAAGCACATCCTTCTAGGTTCTTGAGCCAAATGTTTTACCCAAGAACACATGGGCAGGGGGTCAAAAAAACCCCAGAATTTATTGATTAAAAATTGTATTTATTCTTATATGTTTAAACTTCAATCACCTTCCAAGTACTCTCTGATGCAATATAGCTACGAGATGCTTTTTCCACTGCTCAAATAGTTTTTGAACTCAATGTGGATGTCTTCTAGTACTTCTGCCTTTTTTTTTTGTTTTACCTCTTCCACATTGGCAAAATGTTTCCCTTTGTTTACTTTTTTTCATCCAGGAAAATCAAAAAAGTCCCTCAGGGAGAGAGCAGGTGAATTAGGGAGGGTGGGAGTTAAAAACTACTGAACACTTAGGGCAGGTGCATTAGTAATTTACCCATCATGAAATGGGCAAACGTGTTGAAAAAATCTCCCAAAATAATTCACTGAAGCCGGACACAACCTCTCACACCAACGTTAGCTGGTACACTGATACCAGTGGTTCCTAGGACACTTACCTCGCAGGGGAAACCTGTACTACAAGGGGCCTGTCCTCCAAAAGATAATTCTGGGTTTTTTTGAGGGGAGGAGGTGCCCCCTTGTATCAAAAGTGCATCGCAGCTCTTCAAACATGTTTCAACTAACTGATGTTTTATCTCTTTTTACACTACCTTGACCTGCTCTTTCCTTAATCTTACCCCCAACCTCCTGCAAAAACAGAAACAAATAAGAACAGATACGTGTGTATTGTATTATATATTATGATGTGCATATGTATGCATTTCTAGGCTGGAGTGCAGTGGCATGATCATGGCTCAATGCAGCCTCAAACTCCTGGGCACAAGCAGTCCTCCTGTCTCGGCCTCCTAAAGTGCTGGGATTATAGGCATGAGCAACTGTGTCTGGCCCATGTATGTGCATTTTTTAATCAATCCAAGTCATCATTCTCTAGCCTCAAGTTGTTTACTCTCTTACTTTCCTCACTGCAGAGCACTGAGCCTTGAATTCACAAGCTACCACCCCTGCCCCCCCTAGCACTCCCTCCCTGCAGGTCAGCCTCCTAATCTCTAGGCCATCGTGGGGTAGCTGCTTCACCTTATTTGGCCCTCTCTCCAACCTCTTCCTCTTCCCCCAACTTAAAGTCTCGGTTGCCACATTCACTCTTCTTCGTGTTTCCGTTTCTCTCCTACCCAGTCCTATACTTTTGTCCTAAGCCTTTTTCTATTCCGCTGACCTTTTGGTCCTCTCAGTGAGGACATAGGATGTATCTGAAAGAGCTAATTTTAAGACCATGGCTTTTTCTGTGACCATCACAACTACTCAAGTTTCCTTTAAGAAAGTCACTGTGCACTTTGGCTTCCAGGGTGCTCTTGGAAAGGGTTACTGTCTTCTGGTGACATCATAGATGCTAAGAAGGACTGTTTTGATCCAGGCGATGCAAAGCACTTATTTCTGAGCATGCTCTGGCCAGCTTTGCTCTGTAAGTGGCTGGTTCCTCAGTGGCGGTGGTGATTCAGCCCTGTGGGACTGCTCCAGCCTATTTGAATAAGCTATCAATAACATTAAAAGCCTTCCCAGACACTGCTGCTTGCCAGCACTTACAGGCTGGTGCAAATTGGATGAGTGCCTTTTTGGTGTTTTCAGTTCCTCCTTGGTGTTTGTTAAACAGTTGAGGTATTTATCAGAAATGTTGGTTGGACACAAATGCACTATAATATGCAGCGTTTCATTTTTTTCCCCCTAAAACTGTGCAACTTGATTTCTCGTGGAATCATATTCTCAGCACCGGAAAGGAATACTGGGCGTGCTGAAAAGAAATGATATGTGAATGACCCCCATTTAGAAGAAGGCAGTCAAAGCTGGCACAGCCTCCTGAGTTTTCAGCCAGGGTTGAGTGCTGAAGACTGCTGATGAGGAAGCAGAGCGAGCTGGAGCCCAGAATCTGTGCCAGCCTCTCACTGACCACCCAACAGAGCGCCCCAGGCCCACTGACCCAGCGAGGGGCCGAGGCCAGCTGGACCCCGACTAGGAAACAAGAAACACAATTCAAAGCTAACAAGAGCCTGGGGAACATGGCTGCAGCACTATTCATTTATCTGGGTCCTGGTTGAGATTCAGGACGCCAGGGGCTTCTCCCTTGACATCTTTGTGGAAAATGGGCAAAGTTGTGTGTGTGCTCTTTTTGTTCTTTCCTTTTTTTCCTTTTTTCTTTCTCTTCCTTTCTTGCCCTCCCTCCCTCTTTTTTCCTCTCCTTCCTTCCATCTTTTCTTTCTTCTGAAGAGAGTCTGTATCATAGATTTTCAAAGGAATCTATGACTAAAAAGTGTTTGAGAACTACTGTTCCAGATCTTCTTCTCTTTAAAACAGCCTCTCTTTGCTCTGAGCAAGTTTTTGGGGGGATTCTCCTGGAAGGGAGGAAGTTTGAGGTGGTATCTTCAGGCCCCAAGTTTAGATACTAGGGGAGGGTAAAATGTTTTAAACCCAGCCTTTCAACTTCCTCAGCATCCAGTGAGTCTGAGTCATCACAAAATTAGTGGGAGGCCGCTATGGTGAGGCTGAACAGTAGGGAGGTGACACTGTCCCTCTGATGATGGTCTGAGGCCTGCAGGAAAATGCTGAACTGCCCAGCGAGCAGTCAGACTGGGCTGCCGTCTAACTCTCATCAACAGATCTTTATTATTTTGACTCCACTGGGCATACATTCCTACAACTTTGGCTGTAGTTTTGAATAGCTATAGGTCCAAATACACCTTCATTATTCTACAATACACCCTGCAAATAGTCATTTTAAAAACACATGTTCTTTCAGATAATAAAGGCAGTGAGAATTCATTGCATCTATTTGTTTTTCCACTCAGGGTGGAAATTTTTTGAGAGTGTTGATATTGGTTCTATACAAAGAGTGGGTGCATGAATGACATAAATAAACTAAAGAGAATCTCCTATTTAAAAATGTCTGATCAGCAATAATACAAATCCAAAGAAAATCAAGTGGCAGTCAAGTCCTGTGTCTCATACGATGAGGTTTTCAGAGCTTGAGGATTATTCTTTTGTGTTGCACACTGTCTGGGATGAATTGACCCAATATACATACAAGAAAAATAAATAAAAATATGAAGTTTTTAGCTTTGGAAGTTTTATAGTCTTAATATCAGTGTTGCAGAGAAGGGTCAACTTATTTTAAAAGGGAGACTCTAAGTAGCTTTTATTTATTTTAGTCAAGTTCACAGGATAATTATAAATTACCACTTCCTTTTTATCTGTTTGGTTGACCAAATTCTCTTCTGCTAATCTTTTGACTTACCAGGTCTGCTTTTTTTATCTGTGGACTTCAGTGGAGTTTCAAGATTTTTGTGGATGGATTTACTTATTTTCAAGACTTTGCAGGGTAGTCTCTGTTTTACCTGAACACACATTAAATTAGAAGATGTATTTTGCTGAAAGGAGGAGGTCTTCATTGAGGATTAACCAAGCAGAGCCAAATAAAGTGATGAATGACTGATGTTAATTTAATTATCCTGCAGTCGATTCTAAAGCATCACTGCTTACGTGCCAAATGGATTCTTCTGTTTATAAATAGCATGCTTTCTTTGGCATCAACAGTAGCTTAGTGTATTTTGTTTGGAGAGTTTATGCTTCCTTTTTTTTTTTTTTTTTTTAGAGACATATGAGAAAGGTCCCCCCAAAACCTGGAATTATCTTTTGGAGGGTGGGCCCCTTGTATAGTACAGGCTTCCCATGCTGGGTAAGTGTTCTGGGAACCCATCCACATCAGTGTACCAGCTAGCATTGCTGTGAGAGGCTGCACTGTGGAAGAAATATCCTGAGTTGTGGCAAACAGGTGATGAGTTCTTCTACCATGACAACACGCCTGCCCACACCACATTGAGTGTTCAGCAGTTTTTGACCCAAAATGGCATGACCCTTATTCCCCACCCTCCCTATTTACCCAATCTCGTGCCGACCAACTTTTTTTTTGTTTCCTTGGTTGAAAAAAGTCCTCAAAGGAAATGTTTTGCCAGCGTGGAAGAGGTGAAACAAAAAATGGCAGAAGCACTAAGAGGCATCAAAATTGATGAGTTCAAAACTGTTTTGAGCAGTGGAAAAAGCATCTCGATACGTGTATTGCATCAAACGGAGAGTACTTTGAAGGTGAGTGAAGTTTAAAAATATAAGAAGAAATACACAGTTTTTAAAAATAATTTCTGAGCTGGGCTCGGTGGCTCAGCCTGTAATCCCGCACCTTTGGGAGGCTGAGGTGAGTGGATTGCCTGAGCCCGTGGGTTCGAGACCCGCCTGGGCAACTTGGTGAGACCTCATCTCTACAGTAAATCAAAAAATTAGCCGGGTGTGGTGGCGTGCACCTGTAGTTCCAGCTACTTGGAAGGCTGAGTCGGAAGGATTGCCGGAGCCCAGCAGGTCGAGGCTGCGGTGGCCGGGAGCGGCCACTGCACTCCAGTCTGGGCGACAGAGTGAGACTCCAACTTTAAATAAATAAATAAATAAATAATAATAATTTCTGGGTTTTGGGGGGTGCTCCCTCATGCTACTTTTTTTTTTTTTTTAGTCATGTACCACTTCACAAGTACAGGAACGTGCTCCAAATAGATTAGTTTTTCAGATGCCTTAAGCTCCTGCTTTGTTGGGAACCTCTCTGAAAGGAAGTCACACTTCTCTGGCTTCTGAAGCAAATGGTGCTGCAGGAAACTTTCTCTTTTCTGGATGGCCTGGGCCATCTGTGTGGAAGTGGTGATGTGTCCTCTGGGGCTGTAAACCTATGCATGTGAGACCATTTGTCCATTAAGCTAAGTTACCCCAGATGTGTGTGTTTCTTTCTTGTTCTCTCTGATTTTTATGGACTTTTTCCTCTTCGAATTGTCATGGTTACTTTTTATACCTGCCACAATGTCCTCTAGTGTACAGCTACTTCCTACAGTTACCAAGGTGGTTCCACACCTGTCTCTTGCTATAAAGAGCACTTAAAAAATGCTACACTTTTAGTAATAGTGAGAGTGTTAAGATAACGTTTGATTCAGGATAATAACATTGGTTTTAATTCTTCTCAAAATGGGTTTAAGTTAAAAAATAACTTCTAGAGCTGGGCTCGGTGGCTCAGCCTGTAATCCCATGCCTTGGGAGGCTGAGGTGAGTAGCTTGCCTGAGCCCACGGGTTCGAGACCCACCTGGGCAACGTGGTGAGACCTCATCTCTACAATAAATCAAAAAATTAGCCGGGTGTGGTAGCGCGTGCCTGTAGTTCCAGTTACTTGGAAGGCTGAGGCGGAAGGATCACTGGAGCCCAGCAGGTCGAGGCTTCGGTGGCCAGGAGCGGCCACTGCACTCCAGTCTGGGCGA
>CAUYQG010097848.1:0-13915 GCA_963574415.1 Tarsius wallacei
CTAATTAACATCTGAATCTTTGCTTTTATAGATATGATTGCTTTTCTCTTCAAAATGAATGTCTTGAATTTTTACAATAAGTAAATTTAAAGAAAGATCTTAAGTAAAAAAAAATGTAGACAGTATGTGGTATGACAGTCATGTAAAATTAATAGGGCCTGACTGGAGGAGGAGAAATACTGATATTGTTTTCACTGTCCCTTTTTGTCACAGCTGATTCAGCAACTCATAACCAAATTTAAAGCTCAATTGAAAGTAACAATGTTGATAACTATTTTGGCATATGTATATTCTTTTTCTTTAGATTTGATTATTCCCGCTTTCTCTTCTGCCTTATTATTATTTCACCAGGTATGCTTCTGGGCAGTGACGACCAACATATGCTGAGTCCCACCTGATTACTACAGACCCCAGTCGCCTCTCCATCAACCTCTGGAATAATTTATGCAGACACTCAGGTAGATGCCCTCCCCCTACATTGGGAATTTGTCACACCAAAGTCCTTTTTTTGAAAAGACAATATATTCATAAAGCAACTACAATGGGCATCAAATATATTCCATGAACATTTATAAGTAGATGGCAAACTCAATGTTCTCTCACTGATGGCTTTTGAATATGGTAAATTGTTGCCTATACCTGAGTCTAAAACAGTTGTGAAAAAGGTAATTTCCTCAGATGTGTAAGCCAGGTTTAGTGCAGAGACCCAGAGGGGCCCTTGGCATGCCAGGATGGAATCTGCCTGTTTACAGGAAGTCTCATTGATTACAAAAGTCAGAAAGTGAGACTCCAGGATTCTGAGAAAAATGAAAACTTGACAGGGTCGATTTTGAGAATCCCTGAGAGACACAAGAGCTGGAATAGTTTTCACAATATCAGGGTAAATATATACATACACAAAATTTCTACGAAAATTGGAAATACTGTGGTTAACACATAGGGTTATTTCTTTGGGAAACTTGGTATGGCAAGAGGGCCTCCAGGAGGAGGCGTTTTCCCCACCTGGCCATTGGTCAAAACTGGGTTTTGTTTTGGTTGGCCTATTTAAACTCATATTTAAAGCAATTGAATCAGTCATGGTGGCATGTTCTTGTAGTCCCAGCTACTCGGGAGGCTGAGTGAGAGGATCACTTGAACCCAGGAGTTTGAAGCAGCAGTGAACAATGATCATGCCACTATACTCTAGCCTGAACAATAGAACAAGGACCCTTGCCCCTCATTTTTAAAAAAAAATCCAAAAACATTTGAATGGTTTGTTGACGATGAAAATGTAGATATCTGGCTTCTCTGAAAGTGTATAATCATCTAGGCTCAGTGACTGTTTATAATCCCAGCACTTTGGGAGGCCAAGGTGAGTGGATTGCCTGAGCCCACGGGTTCAAGACCAGCCAGGGAAACTTGGCGAGATCTCATCTCTACAATAAATAAAAAAATTTGCTTGGTGTGGTAGTGCACACCTGTAGTTCTGGCTTCTTGGAAGGCTGAGGCAGAAGGATCACCAGAGCCTAGCAAATTGATGCTGGGGTGGCCGTGAGTGTTCCACTGCACTCCAGTCTGGGTGATGAAGTGAGACTCCCACTCAAAAAATAAAAATTGAATAAATAAATAAATATAAGTATATGATCTGGCTGGGCGTGATGGTTCAGCCTGCAATCCCAGCACTTTGGGAGACTGAGACGAGAGGATTGCCTGAGTCCAGGAGTTCAAGACCAGCCTGGGCATCTCGGTGAGACCTCGTCTCTACAATAAACCAAAAAATTAGCCAGGAGTGGTGGTGCATGCCTGTAGTCCCAGCTACTTGGAAGCCTGAGGTGGAAGGATTGCCTGAATCCAGTAGGTTAAGGCTGCAGTGGTTGTGAGTGTGCCACTGCACTCCAGACTGGGTGACAGAGTGAGACACCAAGTCAAAAAAAATGCAAATTGTAAGCAGATGATGAAAATTTAAGATAATGCACCTGAGTAAATCACAACCCAAGAACAGAAATTACCAACATTCTCAGAGTATTCTCTTCTACCCCCATCCATGTCAATACCACTCTTGTGCCTTTTCAAAGGTAGTCAGCCTTTGGAAACCGTCACATAACATTATAGTTAATTTTTGTCTGATTTTTACTCTTATAGAAAAGCAATTATAAACTTTTATGTGTGTCTTTTATTCTATAATTCTGTGAGATTCATTCATGTTATAATGTGACGCTCTTGTTAATTTTCATTTCATTACCATATTCGTGTATGAATATTCCACAATATAGTTATCTATTCTACTGTTGATTGACATTTGGATTGTTTTTAGTTTTTGGTTATTTTAAATACTGTTATTATAAACCTTTTTTATCTGCATCTCATGGAGCACATACGTACGCTTTTCTGCTGGTGATATATATGAGCTAAATTGCTCAGTCCTAATTATGAATATGTGAAACTTTAGTATATACTGTCAAATGTTTTTCCAAAGTGATTTTTCCAGTTTGTACTCTAACCAGTACAATATGAGAGATTCAGTGGCCACTCATCCTCACCAAAATTGGTATTGTCTTTTAATTCTCACCTTTCTTTTGAATATACAAAGGTATTTCATTATGGTTTTAACTAGCATTCTTTTTCATACTAATTCAGTTGAACATCTTTCATATATTTATTGGACACTTAAATTTTCCTTTTTTTTGAAATGTCCATTAAAGTCTCATCTGCCCATTTTTAATTGGGTTGCCTTGTAGGAATTCTTTATAGATTCTGGATACAAGCCTTTTCATTTGTTTTGTGTGTTGCATCTTCTCCAGCTCTGTTTCTTGTCTTTCACTCTAATAGTGTCTCTTTTGATGAAAGGAAATTATTGCTGTAATTTTAGTATAGATCAATTTATCAGCCTTTTTCTTATGATTAGTAGGTTTGTATTTTGTTGAAGAAAATTCCATTACAGGGCCAGGATGCTATTCTTCTTTGTGATTTCCTTGGCGCTTTAGACATACAATATACCTGGAATTGATTTTGTTGTTGTTGTTATGAGATATCAACTTATCTTTATATCAAGGTTGAGAAATTCTTGGTTTTTTATTTTTTAATTTTTTGGGTTGTAGTCTCACTCGTTGCCCAGGCTGAAGTGCAGTGGCACACTCATGGATGCTATGGCCTTGACTTTCTGGGCTTAGGTGATTCTTCTGCTTCAGCCTTTCAAGTCGCTGGAACTACAGACACACACCACCACGCCTGGCTAGTTTTTGTGATTTATTGTAGAGTTGAGTTCTCACCAAGTTGCCCAGGCTGGTCTCAAACCCCCAAGCCCAAACAAGCCTCTCACCTCAACCTCCCAAAGTGCTGGAATTACAAGCTGAACCATTGCACCCAGTCTAACAATTCCTGTTTAATTGCATTTTACTTAACTTCCAAGTCAGTGTTGAATAATGATGTTGATAGTAGGCATCCTTATCTTGTTCCTCATATTATTCCTCATATTATTGTTCCTCATGTTATTGGGAATAGCTTTGGGTTTTTACCACTTATATTTGTGTTGACTATTTGTTTTTGGTAGGTGCTTTTCTTGTGTTTAAGGAGTTTCTTTCAATTTCTATTTTACTTGGAGTTTTAATTAAGAATTGTTACTATATGACCCCGCAATGCCCCTACTGAGAATATACCCAGAGGAACTCAAATCACTATGAAAAAGATACTTGCACACATGCATGTTTATCGCAGCATTATTCACAATAGCAAAAACATGGAACCAAATGTACTGCCCATCGAAACAGGACTGGATCTTAAAAATGTGGTACATATACACAATTGTATATGTACATTTTGCCATAAAGAAAGACAAAACTATGGACTTTGCAGCAACTTGGATGGACTCAGTCTATAATATTGATTGATTTATCGCAGAAACAAAGAACCGTGTATCTCATGTTCTCACTCATAAGCAGACCTTGAACAGTTATCATAATCCTATAAGAAAGGGATTGGCAATAAAGGGAAACTGTCAGGGGAAGGAGGGGTGGGATTGATAGTAGTAGGAAGCTGCCAGAGGAGGGCACACCTCATCAGCAAGGGTACCTGCACAATGAACATTTGTATACCTAACCCTGAATTGTACCCCACATCTTTAAAATAAAAAAAGTAAATTAAAACTTTTTTAAAGAATTGTTACTGAATAATATCAAATGTCATTTGAGTATCTGCTAAGAAATTCACATGGGTTTTTTTCTCTATAGATTTTGGTGTAATAAATTATGTTACTAGAGTTCTTGATATTGAATCATCTTTGTGTTTCTGGAATCAAACCTACTGGAACAAATTACACTGCTCATTTGTTTTACTGCTTTATTTAGGTCTTTTGTGTCTTTAATCACACATGACAATGGGATGTAGTTTTGTTTTCGGTATTTTCTTTTCTTTCTTTTTTTTTTTTTAGTCAGTTTCACTCTCACCAGGCTGGAGTGCACTGGCACACTCATGGCCACTGCAGCCTTGACTTGCTGGACTCAGACAATCCCACCTCAGTCTTCCAGGTAGCTGGAACTACAGATAAATGCCACCATGACTGGCTAATTTTTTTATTTTTTGTAGGTATGAGTTCTCGCTAAGTTTCCCAGACTGGTCTCAAATCCATGGTTTCAGGCAATTCTCTTGGCTCGGGTTCCCAAACTGCTGGGATTATAGGCATGAGCCACCAGATCTGGCCTCAGTATTTTCTTTATCTGGATTTGTCATGAAGGGCAGTTTGCCACATAAAATGAATCAGCGAACTTACTATCTTTTTTTAATATATGTTTTGCAATTCAAACTGTTTGGACCAACTTACACTCCCATGGGCAATATGTGAGAGTTCTCAGTGATCACTATCTCCGCTTGGTATTTTCACATTTTATGGTAAATTTGTGAAAATGCAATGGTTTCTCATAGTGCTTTTAAGTTGCATTTATTTAAATAATAAAGTCAAGCACATTTTCAAATGCTTTTGGAATTTTTTGATGTCATCTTTTGTGAAGTATCAGTTCGTTTTCTTATTTTTCTATTGAGTTGTCTGTTTTGTTTTTGATTTGTAGTATTTCTTTATGTATCCTGGTTATATGTCCTTTATTAGTTGTATGTACTGCAAATACTAAATTATCAGCATTTTCTATTTTGGTTAGTGCTTTTTGTGTCTTGCTTAATTTTCTCTACCTCAAAGTCATGAATATTCTCCTATGTTGACATTAATCCTCCTAGGGTGGCATGTTCACGATCGCCCCGGTGTCGACCTGCTGGACTCCAGTGATCTTTCCACCTCAGCCTTCCAAGTAGCCAGAACTACAGGCGCACACTACCACACCTGGCTAATTTCTTTTTTTTAGTCATAGAGCCGAGGTCTCGCCAAGTTGCCCGGGCTTGTCTTGAAACTACAGGTTCAGGCAATCCACTTGCCTCGACCTCCCAAAGTGCTGGAATGATAGGCTGAGCCACCAAGCTTGGCCATATTTGTTCTTTAATCAATTTAGAATTCATCTTTGTGGATATCCTATCCTATTGTTCTATTTGTCTATTCATGCATCACTGATTAATCTTTTTTGTATTTTGAGAGGGTTTGTGAACAGAAAAAGTTATGATATACAGGAAACAGAAGTGAGGTGCAAAAAAACTGTATTAATTATTAATACCTTATGGTAAATCTTAAAATATGGTAAAATAGGATTTTTTTACTTTGTTCTTTTTTTTAATATAGACGATTTTTTTTTTATTGTGATATAGAGGGGTACAGTTAAGGGTTAGGGACACAACTATGTCTCGTTCAGGATCCCTTGTTGATAAGAAGTGTCACTCCATCCGCAGAAAGGTATTTACTTCCATTAATCCCTACCCCTATCCTTCCCACGCCCCCATCGTTTCCCACCACTGTCAGTCATTTTCTTGTGGTAATACGTTGGTTGATCAAGGTATACTATATGAGAGAACATGTGATACTCAGTTTTTTCTTTCTGTGAAAGTTCACTTGGTATTATAGACTCTAGTTCCGTCCAGGTTGCTGCGAAATTGATGATTTCGTTCTTTCTTATGGCTGCGTAGTAGTATTCCATTGTGTATATGTACCACATTTTTTTAATCCAGTCCTCTTTGATGGACAGCAAGGTTGCTTCCAGGTTCTTGCTATTGTGAACAATGCTGCACTAAACATACGTGTGCAGGTATCTTTTTTATAAAGTGATTTGAGTTCTTCAGGGTATATTCCCAGAAGGGAGATCGTGGGGTCATATGGAGGGTGGTGTTTAAGGCTTTTAGGAAGGGCCACACTGCTTTCCAGAGAGGTTGAACTAGTTTACACTCCCACCAACAGTGTAGAAGTGTTCCCTTTTCACCACACCCTCTCCAGCAACTATTTTTTGTTATTGATAATTGCCATTCTGACTGGAGTTAGGGGGTATCTCGGAGTGGTTTTGATTTGCGTCTCCATGATGACTACTGAGGTTGAACATTTCTTCATGTGTCTGTTGGCTGCTTGGATGTCTTCCTTTGAGAAGTGTCTGTTCATATCTTTTGCCCATTTTATAATGGGGTTGTTTGTTTTTTTCTTTTCCACACGTTTGAGTTCCTTGTAGATCCAAGATGTTAACTTTCTAATTCTTTACAGTGTTTTGCATAACTCTCCTTGAAAGACCTGCAATTATCCTTTAATCTACTTGGCAAAACTCATATTAACACACTAATGCTTATGATTGTTGCTTTATATCATATCTCTCCTGTTAGTCAGCTGCTAAAAGCTCAGTGTCAGAACTGGTTTTTATTTTCTTTCTTTTTTGTTTATGTTTGATTTTTTTATTGGAGGATAATGTTCAGAAAAAAAAAGTACATATACTATAAATTTGAATCTTGATGAATTCTTACATGTAGAACACCTGTGTAACCAACTCCAAGGTCAATGAGCAGTTTACTACTAGCACTCAGAAAGTTTCCCACATTCTTCATTCCTGTTTCTTACTGGCCTTCTAAGGTCTAACTACTATCTTGAATTTACTTTTGCCTCTTTTTGCACTCTATAGAAATGGAACATAAAATATGCTGTAACACTAGTTCATTCTTAAGTACTGTGTTTGTGAGATAATTCATACTACTGTAAGCAATTGTTAAGTTGTTTGTTTTCATTGCAGTATAATATTCCAATGAACAAATATGCACCATGATTTATTTATCCTGCTTCTACTGATGATAGACATTTAGGCTATTTTCAGCTTTGGTTGTCATCAATTATGCCATTATCAACTTTCTTACCTGTCTTTTCATGAACATATGCCTGGACTTACTTTGAGCATACATTTAGGATTAGAAATGCTTGGCCATAAGCACACATGTTCAGCTATAGTCAATACCACCAAACAAGTTTTTGAAAGTAGTTGTACCAATTTGAAATTTCATCAAAGAGTTTCAGATTCTCCAAATACTTGATATTTTTTATAAACAATAGAGATTTTCAATAATTTGAATGTCCTGATGATTACCATGGTTAAGTACTTTTTAATAGGTTTATAAACATTTATATATTATTTATATATAATAGACATTTGTATATTCTTATAAATGACAATTTATTCACATTTTTACATATTTTCCCATTGAGTTGTGTCATTTTTATTAATTGTAGAAGTTATATTTCAATACATATAGTTAACTACATACTGACTTTTTTATTCTATGTGCTTTCCTTGTATTCTATCGATTGTATTTTTTTTTAAATTGTCCATCAAAATATAGTGCAATATATTAATCTTTCCTTGTATAGTTGGTTTTTGTTTGTGAGTGTTTTGTTTTAAGAAATCTTTGCAGCTGGACTCGGTGGCTCAGCCTGTAATCCCTGTACTTTGGGAGGTGAGTGGATTGCCTGAGCTGGCGTGTTCCAGACCGGTCTGGGCAACTTGGCAAGACCTCGTCTCTAGAATAAACAAAAAATTAGCCAGCCATGGTAGCGGAGCCTGTCGTTCTAGTTCCAGCCACTTGGAAGACTGAGGCAGAAGGATCAAGGGAATCCAGCAGGTTGATGCTGCAGTGGCTGTGAGGGTGGCATTGCACTCCAACCTGGGCGATGGAGTGAGACTCTGACTCAAAAAAAAAAAAAAAAAAAAGAAAGAAAGAAAGAAATTTTTGCTTACTCTGAGGTCACATAAGTCTATCTTTATTTCAAAAATCTTTATCCGTTGCCTTTAATGACTAGATTTGAAATCCATATGAAATTGATTTTGCTTATGCTGTAAAATAAATACTGTCTTTTTTATTCATGGATATATTCTAAGCACCCAGAAATGGATATTGAATTAAAATTGATGGATGAAAACATAGGTTTAGGTTCATTCTAAAAAAATAAAATGTGTAGGATAACTTGTTTTTACAACAGACATTGTAGGTGGAGTGTTCAAAATTCTATCTCTAACCACATTATCCCTTCTCTAACATAAATATTAATTTTTTAAATCCTAGCTTCCATTGCAACCAGAGACTGCCAGGTGGTACTTTTCAGACCAATGAGACATAAGCAGTGACCACCTTCTTTTTTGCTCTTCCATTGGCCTGTAATAGGCACATAGATATGATGCCTGAATATACAGTAGCCATATTATTACCAGGAATTTCCAAAAATTAGAACAAGAACCGATGAGAAAAATAAACAAAAATATAACAAAAACTTTGGGCCCAATGGTATAATTGAACATCTATGTTATTCATATCCCTAAACATTTTGTTATATATTACAAAAAGCTCCAGTTATGTCATTTGGTGATGCACAAGTGGATTTAAATCCCCTTATTTGAAAGCAAAGGGATGCTTATAGGGACTAATTTAAGAGACCAATCTACATTTTTGGCATTCGAGGGGGGAACCCCCAAAAAACAGAATTTATGTATAAAACTTTGTGTATTTATTCTTACCTGTTTAAACTTCAGTCACCTTCAAAGTACTCTCTGTTTGATGCAATATATCTATCGAGATGCTTTTTCTGTTGCTCAAAACAGTTTTTGAACTTATCATTTTTTATGTCTTTTAGTGCTGCCGTTTTTTGTTTCACCTCTTTCACATCACAAAATGTTTCCCTTTAAGCACTTTTTTCATCCAAGGGAAACAAAAAAATCACTTGGGATGAGATCATGTGAATAGGGAGAGTGAGGCACCAAGATCATGCTGTTTTCGGTGAAAAACTAATGAACACTCAGTCAGGTGTGGGCAAGTATGCTCATAAATCACTCATCATGAATTGAGTAAATGTGTTAAAAGAATCTTTAAAAAATTTCACTAAAGCCGAATGCAGCCTCTCCCAACAATGCCAGCCAGTACACTGAGGCCAATGGGCTCCTAGAACACACCTAAGGAGGAAAGCCTGTGTGTACTACAAGGAGTCTGCCCTCCAAAAAGATTATTCTGGGGGTGAGGGGGGCTCCCCACACATACATTTGAAATTCAGTTAAAATACATTTTACCTTGTAGGGGAAAAAAAGACAAGGATGTTTCTGCTGTTTAGGATGTTAAATGTTACTGGTAGCCACAAACTTGATTTACTCTTGTGGCAACAATTTATTAAATTATCACGGCATAAGAAAGTTTATGATGATTTCAAGTTAACATTAGATAGCTACATGTCTAATATTACCAGGAAGTGTATTCCATATTACCAGGAAAATGGATAGGAAGATGAGTTTGATGGGAAGATGAGTTATTTGCCCAAATATCTATAATCTTAGAGGAAATGTTTCTTTAGAATATTTTCATATCGTTTCTCAAGAAGTAACAAGCATAACTGTGAGATTTATAATCTTGTATCTGTAATTTTTATACGTGGCAATGCATTAATAAAAGAAAATTTATTTTTTGAAAAGAAAAAATGAATCATAACTTAAATCAGCTTATACTAATAGGGCAATGTACTGATTCAAATATTTGATTCCTTTTTCAGGCAAGACAGAAAAGTTAAACAACAAAGAAAAATAGAAATGATTTTTCCAAAAAGACAAAAATGCACTTAAAATTGATAAAGCACCAATTTTGATGGCATACAAAGCATTAAGAAGATTAAGGGAAAAAGAGCAAAGAAATCAGTAAGCCTTTACCTGACCTTTAAAAAATTTCATTAGGCTTAGAATTGCTCCCAAGGAAAGAAAAATAACATCTTTTTGCCTTTTTGTTGTTGTTGTTGTTCAGAAATAAATCAAGAAATTATATCCTAATCAATTGAAGATGTGCATTTCATAAAATCAGTGGGCTGTAAGGGATCAAATCCTGGCAAAGCTTATCACTACACAGCCCAGTTATTTCAATATTGAGAAAAGAAAATCATGCCAAATTTTAGTAGTTCTTTGAAAATATTGCAGCAATCATGCACAAGGGAATTCAAAAGCTGTTAAAAAGGTGTCATCATTAGTTTTCTACAGAAAATTCTGACAGAAACTTTGAAAATTAAAAATAAAATATCACCAAAACTTCACAGCAGCCTATCAAATGGTACAATAAATACATGCAATTTTCTTGGTGAAAAACAAGCTGAGGTTTCTATAGGGAAAAAAGGGAATAATGATAATAGCTTATATATAGTGCTTGCTCCTATTAGGGCACATGTTTATTTGTTATCTCTTGTGAGTCATTAAATAACTTGGAAAAATAAGGCATTAACATGCCTCACTTTACAATTAAAATATATGTTCCAGGGAAGGCAGATAATTAATATTTTGGAATAGAACTTAGCTCTTTTCTCTACTTGGACAGGGTTATCAGTGCTGCTTTAAAGTCTATAATTAAAAGAGGAAACAGTTGTTTTGAAAAGTCCTTTGTGTAGCATAATATATGTTAGCAGAAAAATCCAGAAAGAATGGATGGGGGTAAAGAAAATAATTCTTGGGCAAAAACCATTAGTGCTTGTGATAACCTGCTTTCCCATTGTACTGTGTGTGTGCGTGTATGTGTGTGTGTATGTGTGTGTGTGTGTGTGTGTGTGTGTGTATCTTCTAACATTTGTAACTACTTAATCAACAGTTGAGCTGGGTAACTACTTGGGTAGAACATGAAATGAGATGTAATTTCTATAAAAATCTTAGTATGAGGTCAGCATACAGACTCACACTGCACATAATAACTGCATATGTCTTGGGACACGTAAGAACTTCCTAAAGATGTAAAAACATAAGATCATCACAATAAAAAATTCTCTTCAAGGAGAAATAGGTAAAAAAAAAATGTTAAAACAATTACAGGCATTAATAACAAGTATAAATGAGATGCTTAAGAAATAAAATACTTATTTGTGTTATGTAAATAATTTAATATCCAGCTCCATTTCTGTTTTCCATTACTCCATCCTTCTTCTTTTTCCTCTTTGGCTAATTATAAAAGAAACATCAGTTATTATAAGGCCTCCCCTTCCCTACTGTTTTTTGAATGCAAATCTAAAAGACTTCAGTGTGCTCCTGCATCCCATTTGAGTATAAAAATCCTCATCAAGTCTGTAATGCTTATTACTTAGTAGCAGGACCACTGGATGCACCTTTGGCCCTTTGAGATACTGCCAATAATAAAAGCACAATCTCCTCAGGGAGCTGAGTGCAAGAGATAGAAGACACTGTGAAGTAACAAAGGTGAAAGGGAGAAAATTGGAGACCATTGTATAAATCAGGAGACCTGGGAGCCATTATCCCCATTGGGTAAATTGAAAAAAATATGATCCTCCCCACCATAAAGGGAGATAATGGAAATACCTTAGTTTTTCATTTGACTATGCATAGAGAGAAAATAAATGAGTGAAAGAAAGACAGCAAGAGCAAAAGAGAGAGAGAGAGAGAGAGGAGAAAGGGAAGAAGGGAAGGAAGGAAGAGAAAGAGAATATCTTCTAAGAATACCTGACCTCAAACCACAGTAGCTACATGTGACCACAAAATCCAAACATGTAATTTGTTTTTTTAAATTTTATTTTAAAGATGTGAGGTACAATTCAGGGTTAGGTATACAAACGTTGATTATGCAGGTACCCTTGTTGATGAGGTATGCTCCTCCTCCCCTGACAGTTTCCCACTACTGTCAATCCCTTTCTTATAGTATTATAATAATTGTTCAAGGTCCACGTATGAGTGAAAACATATGGTACTCTGTTCTTTGACACAATGGAATATTATGCAGCCATAAAGAAGGACAAGCATACGGACTTCACAGCAACTTGGATGAATTTAGAGTCAATCATACTTAATGTAATTTGGTTTTAAACAGTTCCAGTTAGGTAGTTCACCATGGGAATTTAGCAGAAGCCAAGAATATTCTCTTTGAAAAAAGCATATTAAATTCAGAATTCAAATTATTCTTACATATAAATTTCCAAAAATGTGAGCTTACAGTGACAAATTACCAAAAAGAAAATAAGATGACAAATGACCTAGAATGATATCAAATAGAATACAAGAAAAGAATCAGACAGAGATATACTACAGATAACAACAGATAATAAACTATAAAAAGAGTGTAGAATATATGGTTATTAGGCAACATACTTGTCATAGTTGACCAGGAAGATTGAAAAACACTAAATAATTATATAAATATTTAAAATGCATGATAGTTTAAATTAGAAATGCAATGAGTGATTTCAATAGACACAGATGAGAGAGAAAATTAGATACAGGTTGGTCCAAAAAAGAATTACCCATAATAAAGCAGAGAAAACCAAGACATGGAAAAGTCAGAAAGAAAGTGAAGTCACATAAAACGAAGGAAAAAAAAAGCCTAAATTATATTGAAACTAAGTTCAATATATTATAATAGGTGAAGTTGGAGGACAGTGGGTTTTGGTTTCCAGGGGGTAAAATAAAATGCTTGATTATGTTCCAACATTCATGAAAGACTGCAATTTCCAAACAGTTCTCAAGAAGGATACGTTAAAAGAAGTTGAAATAAATACATACTTGATACAAAAACTCTGCTCTATGACCTTAGAGTCCTCTATTGCAGGAGTCTCCAACCTCTGGGCCATGTATGGGTACCAGTCCATGGTTTGTTAGGAATCGCACCACACAACAGGAGATGAGCACCAGGCAAGTGAGCGAAGCTTCATCTTTACTTATAGCTACTCCCCATCACTTGCAGTACCACCTGAGCTCCTCCTTCCGTCAGTCCAGCAGCAGCATTAGATTCTCACAGGAGTGCAAACCCTATTGTGAACTGCTTATGTGAGGGATCTCAGTTGTGCTCCTTATGAGAATCTAATCCCAATGATCTGAGGTGTAGCTGAGGCAGTGATGCTAACATTGTCTCCCATCACCCTCAGATGGAACCATCTGGTTACAGGAAAACAAGTTCAGGGCTCCTGCTGATTCTGCATTATGGTGAGTTGTATAATTATTTCATTATATATTGCAATGTAATAATAACAGAAAAAAAGATCACCATAAATGTAATTCTCTTGTATCATCTTGAAACCATTCTCCCCAGTCCATGAAAAATTGTCTTTCACAAAACCGGTCCCTGATGCCAAAAAGATGAGGGACTGCTGTTTTATTGCATCTCCCACATCATGCCAGCTGATGGGAAGAATGAGAAACTTCCACTGGAGAGGTTTGTATGGATCAAATCCATCTATTGCCATTCTGCCCAGTTTTTAGAACTCTTTCTTTTTTTTTTTTTTGGGGGGGGGGGATATTAAAAGCTAGTTTATTTATTAATTCCTCCAGTCAATACTCTTCTATAGAGCACACATCATTCTAGGGGAAATAGTGATGAACAAGGCACAGTCCCTGCCCCCATGGAACAGACCATTTAGTGGGACACCGAAGTAATATATAATTAAAAATACAATACATTTAATGTAGACAAGTAGAAATGCTGTGATGGAGTATCACACACAGTCTCAATCTAGTTTGGAGAAGTCAAGAAAGGCTTCTTGTAGGAGCGACCTAAGCTGTGGCCTGAAGGATACAGGCAAAGAGTGAGG
>CAUYQG010097851.1:0-23752 GCA_963574415.1 Tarsius wallacei
ACCTCATCTCTACAATAAATCAAAAAACTAGCCGGGCGTGGTAGCGCGTGCCTGTAGTTCCAGCTACTTGGAAGGCTGAGGCGGAAGGATCGCCGGAGCCCAGCAGGTCAAGGCTGCAGTGGCCGGAAGTGGCCACTGCACTCCAGTCTGGGAGACGGAGTGAGACTCCAACTCAAAAAAAAAAAAAAAAAAAGAAAGTCATCTCATTCATCCCCAGTTCTCAGGGGTCTGAAAATTCAGCTCTTTCCTAGCATAAGAGAACCTATATGGTTGCATTCAACATGCTATCAACATTACGAAATTCTCACAAGTCTAAATTCAGTCCCACATGCTGCAGTGTAGAAGATACCTGTGGTTTGCTTGAAAGTCAAAGACTATCCTTCTCAGCCAAGGGTGTTTAACTGCAAATCAGGGAACTGGTACCTTGAGTCAGGATTCCATACCATGGCCAATTGTTTGGTACTGCTGTCAATGCTGTCTACTGCACAGGGTCAATCTTCCATGAAAATGGTAAGCCAAGTTTTCTCATGTGTATCTGAGCTCCATTTAGCTCCATTAGACACTGTGGTTTTGTTTTCTGTTTGAAGAAGTGAAGGTCAAGCAGAAAGAACACGATTTTCTTGAAAACCTTTAGGTATAAAACCAACGTGGGTTTTAAGATCTGATAGCACTTGGAACATGTAAAATGAATCCTTTCCAACACTACTTGTCAATGTAAGGGATCATCAGCATTTAGGCAGGCCAGCATCCATTTGCCTTTTCTGACTGCCTCTGTTCCCTGGGGGTGATTAGTTCTCCTCCACCCTGTGTAGTCTTCATAGAGTGGCAAACCCAAGTGCTTGCCCACACACAAAAATAGTGGATGCTGGTTTCAAAGGCTGCTTCTGCTATCATCTTCCTTTTATTCTCCTTGTACATCCAAGTATATGCTACATGTTCTGATGTTGGTAATTTAAAGTCTTCATTCCCAGACTTTAAAACTTGAGTTGAGCAATGCACAGAGGAAAGAAACTGCTGCCATTTATTTTCTACCAGCTGTGTCCCCTGTGGGGCCATGGAGATGGTTCTGATGCAGAGGCACTCTGATTCTATGGGTTTCACTTATTTCAAACTCAGTTCTTAGCCTTTCTTTATTCTGGGAGCTGGGCCACATCCTGTCAATAAATTCTCTTTTCTGAAAATTTAGCCAGAGTTGCTACCTGTTGTTTGTCACTGGAGAACTCTACCTGGTTCTGTTCTTCAAAATCATGAGAAGACTCTTAACTGACCCCTGACTCAAAGAAAAAGATCCCCAATACTGTGTAGTTCTTGAACCTGCAGTTGAATTTTGAGGTGAGATTGGCTTTTGGAAATATATGGGGAGAAACCCCCCCAAACTGGAATTTATTTTTTTAATTGTGTATATATTCTTAAATGTTTAAAATTCAGTTACCAGCCGGGTTCAGTGGCTTAGCCTGTAATCGCGCACCTTGGGAGGCTGAGGTGAGTGAATTGCCTGAGCCCGTGGGTTCGAGACCCGCCTGGGCAACTTGGTGAGACCCTCATCTCTACAATAAATCAAAAAATTAGCCAGGTGTGGTAGCGGGCGCCTGTAGTTCCAGCTACTTGGAAGTCTGAGGCAGAAGGATCGCCAGAGCCCAGCAGGTCAAGGCTGCAGTGGCCAGGAGCGGCCACTGCACTCCAGTCTGGGCGACAGAGTGAGACTCCAACTCAAAACAAAACAAAACAAAACAAAAACAAAAACAAAACAAAACAAAAATTCAGTTACCGCCCAATCCCCCAGTGGAGTACTTACTCTCCATTTGATGTAATATTTTTACCAAGACACTTTTTGTACTGCTCAAAACAGCTTTTGAACTTGTCAATTTTGATACCTTTTAGTGCTTCTGCTGTTTTTGTTGTTTCAGCCCTTCCATATTGGCAAAACGTTTCCCTTTGAGGACTTTTTTTTCATCCAGGGAAACAAGCAAACAAAAAAAGTCACTCAGGGTGAGAACAGGTAAATAGCAAGGGTAGGGCACAGGGGTCATGGAGTTTTTAGTCAAAAACTGCTGAACACTCAGTGTAGTAAGGACAAGTGCGCTCGTAAATTACCCATCATTAAATAGGCAAAAAACACATTGAAAGCATCTCTCCACAAAAATTCACTGAAGCTAAACGCAGTCTCTCACAACAATACTTGTTGGTACACTAATAGCAATGGATTCCCAGAACACTTACCTAGTGAGGGAAGCCTGTACTACAAGGGGCTTGTGCTCCAAAAGATAATTCTGGGTTTTTGGGCCTCCCTTATAGAATGCAGACCCCAACATTTTAAGCTTTTGAATCACTGAAGTATCTTCTGAGAAGGACAAAAATCTTTGAAACATATGATCATTTACTAAGTATCTCAAACTGGAATTATCTAATTTCAAAATATCATTTGAAAATGACTGCAATATGTATTTTATGCCAGTTTCTATATATATACATCTTGTTTATTAATATAAATGATCAGAGTTTACGGGTTTGTCTTGACTGCAGGTATAATTTTCCATCTTGTCCTTTGAAAATTAAGGTGTTAATGAGACAATACTAATAACAGAGACTACTGAGTATAAAGTCATTACAAACATTTATTTGTTATTTTAAAGATGTGGGATATAAGTGGACATTGTACAGGTAAAGACAAACATTTTTTAAGACCAGTCCTGTTTCTTAGGATACTGTCATATCATCCAGACAGTTAACTTCTAGGTATTTACTTAAGACAATTAAAAGCATTTATCCATACAATTACTTGTACACAAATGTTTATAGAAGCTTTATGTGTAATAACAGAAAACTGGAAACAACCCAAAAGTCCACGGAGAGGCGACTAGACAAGAAAATTGTGGTATATTTCTATGATGGAATACTACTTGACAATAAACAAAGACACATATAAGGGCCAAGAGACCTCTTTGATCTCTGAAGTTTCACTGAAAGATCAACTACAAAAAAAGCAGATGAATAGGCGAGATGGAATACAAATTTATGAACACGATTAAGAGTGAACTGCAGAGTGACTATCCCAATCTCCCAATGAGGTACAGAAGCTTATATCCCTTGTTCATAGGAGAGAGAGGAGACGGGTAATGTGGACAATTCTTTTGCAGGGCAATAAGTATTAGGGAGGATCAGGAAGTATCAGGAAGAAAGAAATTAACTTGTAAGTGATTCTCTTTGGAATTTGAATGATACTGAGTGGCAGGCATTATCTTGTGGAACAAAATATAAGGTCTCAAATAAAGGCAAGATGGTTGAGATTTTCTATGATCTTGAGGTTAAAGAAAGAATATGGTGTTGGCAAACAGGTTATGGTGGCAAGACGTTGTGAGTTGGGGAAGAGGAGGTTTGGCTAGCAAAGGTGGTTTTGTTATGTAGATGAAACCTCACAGGTAGCAGCGCCTCAGAGAGAGTAGATGTAAATTGTTCTTTGAGATGTTGAGACCTTTTTTTTATTAAAGTTGGAGTCTCACTCTGTAACCCAGGCTACAGTGCGATCATGGCTCATAGCAGCCTTGACTTCCTGGGCTCAGGCAATCCTCCTGCCTCCCAAGTAGCTGGGGCTACAGTCGCAGGCCACCACGCCAAGCTCATTTTTAATTTTTATTTTATTTTATTTTGTAGAGACAAGATCTTGCAATGTTTCCCAGGCTAGTCTCAAACTCCTAGATTCAAACACTCCTCCCACCTTGGCCTCCCAAAGTGCTGGGATTACAGGCTTGAGCTACCATACCTGGATTATCTGGCAGGAAGATGCAAAATACAATGTTAGCAGTCAGAGAAATCTGAGACAATCATTTCAGGGAGTGGGGAAATTTCTCTATAAAGGTCTTGAGAGTAAATATTTCTGACTTTGTGGGCCAAATGGCTTCTGTTACAATACTCAACCAATATGGTACAAAAAGAATAATAGATGATAGGTAAATGAATGAGAGTGGCAGTGTCCCAATAAAACTTTATTTACAAAGACAGGAGGTGGAACAGATTTGCTCCATGAGCTATAGTTTGCTGACTGTAATCTAGTTGAACACATTTGTTGTACAGAAACTAGGAGATGTATGTTATATAGACAGTCACTGGGAGCCTGTAGAAATCAGAAGTTACATATTTTAATATTTTTATCAACCTTTAGCTTTAGATATACAAGTTAAAAACTGTATTTGAGCTAATGCCAACATATCTCTCCATAGATTACCAATGGTAATAAGAAATGGAACTTTATGGTAGAGAAATCCATAAGTCACTACCTTAACCAATAACAGCGTTTGTCACAAATAGTGGGACCACATGACTTTATATGCCTACTGATGTAATGCAAAATGCAGTATGTTTATGAATAATTATTACCAACAATTTTTAATATCACCACGATTGAATCAAGCCTTTGGATTTCATTTCCAGTCTACAGGACACAAAAGAGAAGTAGGAACAAATTAAACACCTTGAGAAAACAATCAGAGAAATCTAGAATAGGCAACATGCTCCAAGACAGCTACCTAATCTCTTAAAGAAGTGAGTGTTATAGGAAAAAATATATGTGAAGAAGATTACTCTTGATTAAGAATTTGGGTTCTGGTTTGGAAAAAAAAAGCTGCTGTAAAAGATATTTTCAGTAATGTTTGGGTTTGAATATTCCCCCAAATTTTATGTGTCCCCCAAATTTTATGTGTCCCTCAAATTTTATATGTTTGAAACTTAATCCCCAAATTCACAGGTTTTATGGTATTTGGAGGTGGAGATTTTAGGAGCCTTTGAGAGATAAACAGTGTTAGATAGGATTATCAGAGTGGAGCCTTCATGATTGGATGGGTGGCTTTATAAGAAGAGGAAGAGAGATCTGAGCTGGCCCATTCCTGCTTCCTCACCATGCAATATTCTCACTATGTTAAGATGCAACAACAAGGCCATAACCAGATGCTGGCACAATGCGCTCGATCTTCCCAGCCTCCAGAAGAGTAGGCTAAAGAAACTTATTTTCTTTATAATTTATCCAGACTATGGTATTATATTATAGCATCAGAAAACAGACTAAGATCAGTAATGGAGAAAGTTGACTATAGTCATATTATTAAATTTGACTATAGTCTAGTTGTATGTTATCAAGCCTAGATAATATTATAAAAGGATTGTGAATTTTCTTAGGTAGAATAATAATATTGTGGTTTTGTAGGAGATATTTTTATTTTAGGAAATAAATAACAAATTATTTAGAGATAATTTATTATGATGTAAGCACTAAAAACAAGCAAACATATAAACAGAAATAAAAATATATGGAAATAGGTTAACAATTGTTGAATCCAGGTGGCGAGTTTACATGTTCTCATTGTACCCTTTCGACTTCCTGTATACTTAAAGGTTTTTAAAAGAAAACGTTGAAAAAATTATTTTATTTGATTATACACATATTTAAATTCTGTTAAATTGTCCCTTTAATCAAGACAATAAATAGATGGTGAGAAAATATCTGTTCTATCATAGAATCTTTAGCATTAACAGACTAAGATCAGTAATGGAGAAAGTTAGCCATAGTCTAGTCATATTATTAAATTTATATGCTATATATATTTTATTCTATTTTCTAATAGTTAATTAAAAGAAGAAAAATAATTTCTCAGAAGGAAAACAATTGTCACCTAGCCCTTTAATTAAGAGATGCAATTTTGAATGTCCAGGAAAATGCCAAGAATATTTCTTGTGACTTTACCCCAACATTTGAAACAATAATTCATTGTTTAAAAAAACTTGCTTTCTATAATTGTGGTACTTTTACAGGATAGAAAAAAGACTATAAAGTCTCCAGGCCCACACAAAGAATAAATTCCAATGTTTTCAGACAACCAATGCAAGATGTGATTTTATGTTAGAAGAAGAAGAAAAACAATTTCTCAGAATTAGGGAAGTGGACAGGTTGGTGGGTAGAAACAGTCATAGCCATTACTCAGGCAGCCTCAGCTGCCTTACATTTTCAGCCATTTGTGGTCAGTGTCTGATGACCACAGTGTACTAGACTGCTTACCTTTCCCTTATTTTTTATTGTACATCAATTAACCATTGAGTAAGAAATGAGATAAATTTCCATAAATTGTGTCTATCTGAGCCTGACTCTGAGAGAGAAGCACCTACTGAGATATCATTTTGACCCTGGAGACAGAAGATGAGAACAGACCTCATAACCCAAGGTAGCAAACGCTATTGGTGCTTCACAATCACATTCCTCAGCAGACCTCTCAGCCTGTCTGCATGAAGATGTTTTGTAGTTTTAGGGTCTATTCAGCTCAAGTGTGGGGCACACTGGGAGTGCCGGAGCACTAATGTTCGCTGGGGTTAGCCTTCAACCAATAACTGACAGGAGTCAGTAGATAAATACCCTGGATCCTTTGCCACTTGTTTGGACAACTCCAAAGCATGCTATACACTGTGTCCCAGAGATCCCTGGCAAGATTGAGCCCCAGTTGCCACAGCAATAATCTGATTCATTCTCTTCATTGGCTTCTTTCTCTTCTCTGTCTTACTCCTCCACTCCTTAACAATGCTTCCTGAGTTCATCTCCTAAGCAAAGTACATGAATTCACTTTTATATATGCAAGTATCCTTTTTGCAGGATCTACCCAAGATAAGATATGCAGGCTTCAGATCCCTGATAACATGGGCACCCACATAGACCAAACACACAGCCTGCATGATGCAAGTACTGTCAAGGTTAAATTTGGATTAAAGTGGTAATCTAGACTTAGCTTCTATTAATAAGCTTACCCTCCATTTACTAATCAGCTCAACAGGAGAAGTGGTGGTGATGGAAGTGGTTTATTAGGTAGGAACAGAACCAAATCACTCTTTTGTTTCTTTGACTTGAAATACTTTCCTCTCCAGGGAAATGTCCAAGGTCCTGAATTATCTCTAACCAAGCAAACATGTCCCCTTATCTCTATTTGTAATTTGCTATCTGCCTGGGGCCCCGTCCTTCTTACCTCCTGATTGATAGTAACTGCCTCACTTACCAGTATCCAGTATGGCTACAGCCAACCTCTCTAATCAGCTTCTGCTCAGCATGATGACCTTTTGGCCCCGCCCCTGTGCCTCACAGACCGCCTGGCTCCTCACTGAATGTTCTGGCACTACCTGCTTTTGTATGAACACCTAAGTTGCTGTTTCCTAAAATCAATATATTTCTAAATAGAAAAAACTTCCTTCTAGAGTATTCCCTATAGCATTTTCAATGTTTATCGAAAGTTATCAGCTATACTAAATCCTGAAGCAGCAAGATGCTGACATAAATATTTTATTTTAGAAGAAAATTGAAGTTTCCAGAATTATAGAAATATTTAGTTTTCCAGGAGCTTCATATTTTGTTTCTCTTTATTTCTTCTTGCTCTAATTATCACAATAAAAATTTCCCTTTATTTTTCTTTTCTTTTTGGCTGCATCTGGTAACATTTTAGCTTTTAAACAAGTCTCAGAGTATCACTTGAGATGCTGAGTCACTTGAGGATTCCTTGTGAGTGGAATGTTTTTGTATAGTCCTAAACTTAGATTTGATATTATAAAACAAAATTTTAATTATTTTCATGGAGTTTTAGAGCTACTTTTGTTCTTAAATTTTTTAAATAAAGGGTAAACTCACCCAGAAAAAGTGAGAACAAAAATGGATTCACCAAAAAATATGGCTTACCTAGAATCTAACAGAAGAATAAACATTAAATACTTATTAAATAGCCAAAATTCCTCCAAATACTCAACATATGCCTCAAACTTTTAAACTGATGGCCAAAAAAAACCTTTTAAATATGATGGCCAAACACCTCTTCCCACCATAAAAAAAGGAAGGAAGAGAAGAAAGGGAAGAAGAAAGAAATTGCTGACATTGTATGTTACAACTTTTAACGCCATCAGTAATCCCTGACAGTACTGACATCCATTCCTTGGAACAGGAATAAAATAGATTGAGGAGCCCATGAGGTAGTACTGGAAATGGAAAAAGAAACAAAATGCCAAAATGAAAGATAGAATGTTTTATGCACCATCTTTACAGCAGAAGAGTCACCCAGGTTTGCTGTGATCCAGAGCATCATGCTGAGTTGGGAGAAGGAGTTGACATCCACAGGGACTGGTTACAGTACCACAGTGGAGTCTCAGAAGAAAGAGGTAAAATCTGCATCTCCCAGAAATAGCTGCATACACACTAAAAAATGCACCTCTTCATTTACCTGTGTACCCTCAACCCCAGAAACATGGAGAGAAAACATTAAGTGAATACATCAATAACTCAGAAGAAAAAAACCTACAGGTTCCACGTAAGAAGGTATGCCAAGGAAAATAACTTCAGTACACAATAATTGTTCTGAACAAAGCCGTGCATAAAAAGAAATAGCATCCCACTTAGTTATTATACTAACCACATAAAATTTAAAAAAGGAATAAAAGAATATAGCATGGAAAATCAGCTGAAGAATTCAATATGGAAGAAAACATAACCCAAAGATCCAAAAATTTTTTATCAGGGATGTTTTTCTCTATATATAATCCAATTAAAATGTGAATTCAATAAACCACAAACTCAAAGATACTTTAATAACAGAATGAATTGGAAAAGGTGGTTTCAGAATTTAAAAAAATTGAGACTAGATGCTGTGGCTCATGCCTGTAATCCCAGCACTTTGAAAGGCCAAGACAGGAGGATTGCTTGAGTCCAGGAGTTCAAAACCAGTCTGGTCAACATAGCTAGGCCTTATCTCTACAAAAAAGAAAAAAAAATTATCCAGGCATGGTGTTATGTGCCAACAGTACTAGCTACTCAGTAGACTAAGGCAGAAGGATCACCTGAGCCCAGGAGGTCAAGGCTGCAGTGAGTCATTATTAAAATACTGCACTCCAGTCTGGGTGACAGAATGAGACCTGACCCCCTAAAAGTTTTTTGAGAACCAAAACACCACTCATAGAAAAATTATAAATAAGCCAAAAGTAATTAAGAAGAATAGGCATGGCTGAAGAACTAGCCAATGGTATTGAGGGTCTAGAAGCAAACACAGAGGGAGGAATAATGAAATTACTGTACTTAGGGGAAAATGACAGCCAAGGATGACAAAAATAATGAATAATATATGAATAATTGATCTCTCTGAATTGGAAAACACAACATATGGAACAGAAGAACCATTCATAAATAAAATACAGAAAAGTATCTTAAGAAATATGGAAGAACTAAACCAGGATATAAAAAAGAGATTAGAAAAGAGAAAAAGTAACATCAAGAATTAGTGTGGTTATGGTTTTGAATATCATGATAAGAAAAAAATATTTTTAGATTTCCAATCAGAAAAAAAAATCATGCAAGGGAAGAATAAGTCAGGCTATACTTAGACTTCTCTGGAATCTATTGAATTCCAGAAAAACTGGAATTATACCTACAAAGTTACAAGGGAAATGTATCCTTTGACTGAAACATATTACCCACTGCTACATCAGTATTTAGGTTTGAAGTCAAGAAGTAAATATCCTCAGGCCTGAAAGGACTTATGGAATTTAGTAACTGTTAATGCTTTCCAAAATCATCACTTAAAAATAAAATACCAATCATCAGGTGAGGAATTATAATAAAAAATAAAGTGGCTATCAAACAACAGTGAGCATCAAATTCACTTGGCAAGCTAGGAAATAAATGACCAGAATTTTAGTTGCAGAAAAAATGTAAATGACATGCTCTAAAAAAAAAGAAAAAAGTTAAATGTAAGACTCTCTTCATAGCCATCTTAATGATTATTTTAAAATGTAGAATTTATATTAACAGTTGACAACTTTTTGTTTTTCACATTTTAGTCTCATCTCTGGGCAGAATGATATGTTCAATTCTAGGGAGAATAGAAGATCATTTTTTATGTGAGGGTTGAAGGAAGAAGTGCTTCTACTGCAGGACTATGGGATATAGAAGTTTATTTGGTTTTGTTTTCTCTGGAGAGGTTGGAGAATGGTAATAAATGATGGTGCCACAAGAAAACAACTGACTGGGTTTTACTCGTTGGATTTTATTCAGTTCACAGTAACACTTTTAGCTCTTGGTGACACAACAGAATTAACCTAAGTTCACAGTGTCCATTGAAAACCACTGGTGTGACCAAAGGAAGAGGGGGAGGAAGGAAGGAGGAAAGGAAGGAGGGAGAAAGGAAAGGAAGAAGGGGGAAGGACAAAGGAAGGGAGGAAGGAATGAAGGGAGGAGGGAGGGAGGAAGGAAAGAAGGAAGGGAAAGGGAGGGAGGAAGGAAGTGGGGAGGGAAGGAAAGAGGAAGGAAGGAAAAAGGAAGGAAGGAAGGGTGAGGGAGGAAGAAGGAAAGGAGAGAGGAAGGAGGGAGGGAAGAAAGAATGAAGTGGGGAAAGAAGGAGAGAGAGAGGGAGGAAGAGAGGGAGGGAGGAAGGGAGGGAGGGAGGGAGGGAGGAGGAAGGAAGGAGTTGATAAAGCAAATCAAGTGTGCCAGTGTTAGAAAACTAGGTCAACTTTATTATTTTAGCTATCATTCAGTGTAAGAAATCCTAAATCACATACAAATAATACATGAATTAAAGTTATACTTTTTCTGTTTAAATGATCCACTTGAGACTTTAAATGGGCAGCTTTAATTTAGTGGAAAGATTCTCAACTTGAGTGCAGATCTGGCGGTCAGCCTCTAAGATACTTACCTCTGGTTCTTCATGCCCTTGTTAAGTCCTCTCCCACACTGAATAGGGCTGACCTGCATAACCTGTAGGATGTGGCAGAGAGGGTAGTATGACGCTAGATTATTGAAGATATTCTGACTTCTTCCTTGCTCTTTCTTGGCTGACTTGCTTTGAGGGAAGACAGTCATCAAGTCCTGAAGACACTCAAGCAGCCCTAGGTGAGGAAGAACTGAGGAATCCTCCTAATGGCCACAGGAGGGAGCCACCATAGGAGCAGCCTCTCCCACCCCAGTCAAACCTTCAGATCACTGCAGCCTCAACTGACAGCTTGACTGTAGCCTCCTGAGAGACCATGAGCCAGAACTGCCTATCTGAGTTATCCCCAAATTTCTGATTCACAGATAACAAATATTTGTTGTTTTAATCCACTTAGGGTGTGATGATCTCTTGTGCAGCTCTAGTTAACTAACGTATAGATTTTGGTGCTATGAATAGAGTTCAAACCTATACTGATTTGCTACTGTTGACATAACAAAGTACCACAGAGTGGATGGCGTAAACAACAAAGGTTTATTTTCTCACAATTTTGGAGGATAGAAGCCTGAGATCAAGGTGTTAGTAAGGTTGGTTTCCTATCAGGTCACCCTCCTTGGCTGATAGATGACCATCCTCTCTTTGTGCCTTTCCATGGTTTTCCTTCTGTGTGTCTGTGTCCTAATCTCCTCTTCTCAGATCATAATGACACTGGTCATATTGGGTTAGGCCCCACCCTAATGATGCCATCTTAACTCAGCTCCCTTTTTACAGAAACTTTGTCTAAAGACAATCATGTGCTGAGGTTCTAGAAGTTAGAATTTCAACATAAAATTTTGGAGGGACACAGTCCAGCCCATAACAGAGCCCAATCCATTTTTGGCATGTACTACATGTCAAAACAATTTTGTGATTTTTTTCTATAAAATGTAAATGATAATATCTAACTCACAGGACTGTTTTGAGCATTTCTGTTTAGTTAAACTCTCTATCTAGCACATAACAGGTGAGCAGTAAATATTTGCTGACACTGACACTCAGTGAAACACTGCTCCATCAGACCCTTTGATAGCATCCTAGTGTATGTCTGTCAACCCCATTGCAAACATTTTTTAAACAATATCTTCCTTTTAAAGCAGATAAGTAAGATTTTACTGTGTACTTATAATTGTATAGGAGAAAAATTTGTGGAAATATGCCTGAGAGGTAGAAACTAGTAAAAAAAAAATTGTCAAGAAAAAAAAGTTTTTTCATTGAAACTTCAATGTAGTTCTGTGAATAGGTCTTTGCTGTCTCTGACTTGAATTTTATTTTAGTAATCCACAAGCAGTGCCATGGTCATGACCGACCACAAATTTAATTTCTTTCCACCAGCTCAAAGCACAGCTGCTTGCTACCAGAAGGGCTGCTGATGTGCCCAGCTGGTCCCTCAAGTCAACAAGCACAGGAGGAACTTGGCTGGGGAGGACGTTCTGATCATGCTTCATACCCTACTGTGATTCAAGAGAGGATGACATTTATAAAAATTTTTATTAACTTATGTGGAAAATTAAAACAGAACCGGATGCCTATTGTTCCCACTCCTGGGTCCCCACCTTCCCAAGTGTAACCACAGCGGAGGTGACCTGAGCTGAGAGTCCATCTTCTACACAAGGAAACCATATACAAGAAATGACTGCTCTTAAAAACTTTTATAAGTAAGACCGACACATGTACACAACGTTTAAAAGGATTACAACCAAAATCCAGTTGTGTCTTTCATGATATATTCTGTACCATAAGAAAAGAAGGAAGAGGAAGCCATCACTTCATATCCAGACTCAGATCTGGGAGTCTAGTGTGGAGGTCTTGAGGCTTTCCTGCATTCCACCAGGGTATGTGGGAGCATCACAGAGAGCCTTGCTTTGAGTTGACAGAAGTGGGAAGAGCTGGTGAAGGGCTGGGTGACCTTAATGTTGTGGAGAGGAAACAGGGTAAAGAGTTCAATCAGGACAACCATTTGAGAGAAGGCAGAGAATGGTAAAAACTTGGAACAACTGCTGTGTGAAATAAAATTGGGGTGGGGGAGTGACACTCATTCCATTTTAGTCACTGTGAAGGAGAAAAATTGATTGTTGAGCAGCACATGGCCCCAGTGAGGTTGGAAGTCATATTTTTAGAAGACTGCTAATCAGTTGAGGAGGAGAGACTTTTTCTTACAGAAAACTCTGGGTAGGGTTGAGCTCCAGCTAAAGAGAGACAGGATAGAAGCAGAGATTCAATGAAGTGGCAGGAATGGTGGGCATTGAAGATCCAGGCTGTAGAACCTTCCCATGCTGGGAAGCCAAGGATGGTTTCAGTAGAGAACATGTGTAACATGGTCTCACCTTCCCCAGGTGTGAGAGCTGGGGCCACAGTGGTCATGCCACGAACAACAGCATCACACATTGCTGGAGCCCAGTCCTCCTGTTCAGGCATCGGGGGCTTTCGGAGTGGGCATCTCTGCTACTTTGGCTCATCCACACAACTCTGAACCCATAATCTGTCTTTCTTGTTCAGCAACTCCATTTCTACACACTTGATGCACATACGTGACAACTTGAGGAATCAGGAACCATAAGATCGAAGAAGAACCGGGCTCGGTGGCTCAGCCTGTAATCCCGCGCCTTTGGGAGGCTGAGGTGAGTGGATTGCCTGAGCCCGTGGTTTCGAGACCCGCCTGGGCAAGTGAGACCTCATCTCTACAATAAATCAAAAAATTAGCCGGGTGTGGTAGCGCGCGCCTGTAGTTCCAGCTACTTGGAAGGCTGAGGCAGAAGGATTGCTGGAGCCCAGCAGGTCGAGGCCACGGTGGCCGGGAGTGGCCACTGCACTCCAGTCTGGGCGACAGAGTGAGACTCCAACCCACCAAAAAAAAAAGATCAAAGAAGACTTGAATGGTCACGTTGGAGGTGAGCACCTTCCCTCTCCTCCACCAATTACAGTAATATGTGAGGAGAAGCAAAGAAATTAGAAAGCAATCTAATACAACTTCGATCAAGGCACTCTCCAAACCTTAGTTTTCTTTTCTACAGAATAAAAAATTCATTTATGAGGTCTGACAATTAAGTTCACAAACTTGTCACTGTGTGCTTATGTTGGCAGCACTGTACAGACAACTCAGTAAAGTTTCATAACCTTGGTATATCAGGGTCTCACAGCTGTGTTCATGTTGTGTGGTGGTGTCATACTGAATGGCATTCATTATTGTTGTTGCATGTTTTTGTGTGCTGTGGCAAGAATGTCGAAGCTTGAATTACAGCAACATACAAACATTAAATTTCTTGTTAAACTTGGCAAGGGTGGGAATGAAATCAGGGACGTGTGTGTCCAAGTTTATGAGGATAATGCCATGAAGAAAACGGCAGTGTACAAATGGATTAAACATTTTTCTGATGGGAGAGAAAGCATCACTGATGAAGAGAGGTCAGGATGTCCAGTAACAAGTAGAACTGATGAAAACTTTGCAAAAATTCATTGAATTGTGCATCAACATCAATGACTGACTGTGAGAAGCATAGTACACCAAATAAACATTGATAGAGAAACAGTTAGAAAAATCTTAACTGAAAATTTTGGCCTGAGAAAGGTGTGTGCAAAAATGGTCCCAGAGGAGCTCTTGCATCATTACAATACATCAGCTCACACAGCATGGTCTGTGAGGGAGTTTTTAGTCAGTAAACAAATAACTGTATTGGAACACTCTCCCTGCTCACCTAATTTGTTCCTTTATGGTTTTTTTCTTTACATGAAGATAAAGGAAATATTGAAAGGAAGGCATTTTGACAGCTCTGGTGGCCATTCCAAAAAAAGAGTTCCAAAATTGCTTTGATAGATGAACTAGGTGCTGGCATCAGTTCATATCTTCCGAAGGGGATTACTTCAAATGTGACTGTAGTGAAACTCAGCAATAAGGTATATAGCACTTTTTCTAGGATGAGATCACAAACTTACTTGTCAGACCTTGTAATAATAATAACCTCTTCCTAGGGATGGTACTTAGTCAATGACATAAAAAATTGAATAAATGACAAAATTGCTGGCACATAGTAGGTGCTTAATCAATGGCACCTATAATACCTATAAACTAGGTAATGACCAGACAATGCTCACTACATACTACTCAGGGCAACCTCTGTTGTCTTAGCCTGAGTTCTGCAGAAAACAGAAAATAGATTCTGAGACAACAGCTTATTTGCATCTCCTTTATTAGGAATTTCAGGGATGCAGAACTGAAGGAAAGGAGGAGGGCAGAGAAGACAGTAGAGCAAGTATGAGGTAGGGCACTGCAGAGGTGGCCTCTGCTTCATATTAAGACCCACCAAACCATCTCATGGGACTTTTTCTGAGAGGCTATAAAAAGTGACTAAATCTTAAGACAGTCTATCCATAGGGAGGTGAAGGGAGAAGGAGGATAATTGATTTCCTAGTTCTCATCTCCCACTGAGCAGGGCCCACCCCATTGGGCGTTAACATTCCTGCATCTTATCATACACCTGTGTGAGTGCCAGGCAGGTCCTGATGTGTCTCAAGCCTTAGTGGCAACAGGGAAGCCAGCCTTGTATTGATGACAAGAGGCCCAAGCTGTGGCATCGAGGCAAGGCACTGCCAGATAATCCCTGGACAATGTCTGTTGTGGCCATGGCAGTTATGAGACCTACATGAAGTTGGTCTCCAAAGCCAAGGAGCAAGAAGCAGCCACGAGTCTTGGAAATAGGGAAGCCTGGGTTGATCTGAAGTAGGACTAATAGATCCTGGCACATCTAGACTTTGAAAATCACTCTTAAATATATTGAATTATATTTTTCCACTTGTATATCCTGGAAGATGGAGATACAGCTCCAGTCTTTAAAACTGTCTAACACTCAAGCTTTCCTTCAATTAACAGGCATCTTAAGCTATTTCAAAGAATTGCTGGTACAAAAATCAAGATTTAAGTACTTGAGGGTTACTTAACAAATCAAATATTTTGTAAGAAAAAATTGTGCTATGTAGAATTGCCCCTTAACCATTCTGTTTTGATATATTAGATTTTCTACTGAGAAAACACTCTCACACAATGTCTTTCTTTTTTAGGCTATTTTGATTCACCTGCTATTAGATTCTGAGATATTGGGAATTCTTAGCATTTTCTGCTGAAATGTGAAGGCTATTTGTTACAGAATGCATCTGACTCACATATTCAGCCTCAAATGATTTGAGAGGAGAGGTAGCTCTTTATATAGCTTGTATTTCTCCACCGCCTCCCTAGAGGATAACAAGCTCTCAACATCTTTTGAGTGAGGAACAGCCTAAATACCAGGCATTAGAGGAATGTTAAATAAATTACGGGGCAGCCATTCTGTGGAATTTCATATAATGCAGTTGTAAAAAATTAATAAGAGGTTCCCCTAATGCAAACATGAGGAAATAAAAAAAAAACTCATTTTAGGTGAAATAAACAAATTGCAGAGCAATATGTATAAAATAATCTTGTTTTGATTACCTAGGCAGACACACATGTATGTAGATATGTATATTAAAAAATCTAGACATTTGTAAGATTGCACACTAACCTGTTAAGGCTATTATTTCCAGGGATGAAATTAATAGAAGGGAGGAGAATTTTCTCCTTTTACTTATTTATGTTTTTTGCAACATACATTTATTACTTATGTTGTCTAAAAATGAACAAGTAAAATAAACAATGCTTTGAATTAATCATGGGTATTTGACGCTGCAGTAGATAATCATAGGCAACTGCGTACAAATAAATACTTAGTTTTGACACTGAATTAGTCAGGTACCATCTCTCTTTTAATCCTACATGGAGAAATTGCTAGTTCCATTTCTTTTTTAATCCCTACGAGAGCCATTGGAACCTCTGCATTCTCAGCTTCTCCCAAAATAACAGTGTTCTTGGCTGACTTGCTTGGCTATATATCATTGTATTTACAGCATCATTCTTTCTTCTGCAGAGAATTCTGTTTACAATTCTAATGAAGAGATAAAAACTTTGTAGCCAATATAGGTCACTCAGCTGTGCATAACTGAAGTGGTTGTCTTTGCTTTCTTAATTCTGTTTTTTACTACCTAAGTCTATTCCAAATGAAATTATTTTGGGCACTGCAAACACTTAATAATATAGTAGTCAGAAGTTCTGGCATAAATGGTCTCTGCACCCTAATCAATCCCACATAACAAAGCATGACAAATACGTACTTAAAGTCCTTTAAAATGAGGGATCAGTTATTTTAGGCTGTGTTCATTTATTGGATCTTTTTGTGACTTCTCCCATGATGCTTAGAGAATTATCCAGGAGAGAGGCACAATTTTCCCAGGAAGGGCAAAGAAATGGTAGTGAAACAGCTGCTTTCTGGGTTCATATTAGCAACTCCATCACTCAGTCCCTCCAATGTTTCCTACGCACTTGCAAAAATCATCTTCGCCAGTCTAGAAGAGCTGGGGTCTCAGCTCATCATGCTTCATTCCTCCTTATTTATCTACTTCTTACCCTCAGTCCCTCCTACCTCATAACCTTCATTCATGGATCACCAATGACATATACTAAGTAAATGCATTAGATTGCCAGGACATTTGTTGTAGGTATCAGAGAATCCTTTGGAAAAAATATTTAGGGAATTGAGGACTCACATGAGCTCTGCAGAAAGAAGGATCAAAGATAGCCCTCTGATAGGAGAATGATCCTCAGATCTGAGTCAGGAGGTGCATTTTGCTTTTTTGGTTTTGTTTTTTTTTTTTGAGTTGGAGTCTCACTGTGTCACTCAGACTGGAGTGCAGTGGCGGCTCCCAGTCACCGCAGCCTCGACCTGCTGGGCTCCGGCGATCCTTCCGCCTCAGTCTTCCAAGTAGCTGGAACTACGGATGCGCGCGCTACCACGCCTGGCTAATTTTTGATTTATTGTAGAGATGAGGTCGCGCCAAGTTGCCCAGGCGGGTCTCGAACCCATGGGCTCAGGCAATCCACTCACCTTAGTCTCTCAAAGCGCTAGGATTACAGGCTGAGCCACCGAGTCCGGCTGCATTTTGTTATAATAAACACTACTGAACAACACATAGCCTATAAAAACATCGCAAACAAAAAATGACAAGAATTTGAAGGAACAAATATACATCAAGATGGAACTACTATTTTCTCAGATTCTTGACGTGCATATCCTTTGCTTTTCCAAAAGAAAAACCCCAAACCTACATCTCCAAATTTTTGCTATGTTCAGAATGAAAACTAACATTTATTTCTATTATGAACTTAAACAACAGACAACAGTTATCTTAATAGAATCCATGGCTTTGGCACCAGTGGAAATAACAGATGCTTTCATGGCGTATAACAATTGTTCCAGAGATCTTCAAATATCATTTATATTTACCATATTCAGAATTATGGTGGTTAACTGATTTTCTTTCCTATTCTATATGTTTTACTTTATGCTTGTAACAGCACTATTCTAAGAAGGGATACAAAGATTTCAATTGAATGCATATGCATAAGACAGCCAGGTAAGACCAGAAGAACCACCCAACTGAGTCCAGCCAAAACTACCCATCCAGGGAATAGTAATCTTAATAAATAGTGTAATTTTGAGTCATTAACTTTTGAGTTGGTTTTTTACATCACACTAAATAAAAGATGCATATCCCTAATGTTACTAATTCAACATTTTTTTCTCTGTCAACATTTTTGTTTAGATAAATTAATGTTTAAACAATATTTATGGTGCCACTGCAAATAGAACAAAAATATTTTCACTTGGCATAATTAGAAGCAAACTAAAAACAAATACAAGGAAAACATTAAGCATTGTTATTAAATTTTAGCTAGATATGTTGTCTGGGAAGGCTCTTCATAAATTTAAAAAGAGAGAGAGAGAGATAAGTATATGCTAGACAGTGATAAAGACACATCACATCCGAAGTGAGATCTTCATCTTGATAAAGAAAGAACCAAGGAATAAGTGTTGATTAAATGTTATTTAATCCCTGTTCCTTTTCTTTTTATAAGCATGGGTGAACTTTGACCATATTTTAGAAAGCACTTATTTCATTGAACTTATAGAAAAATTAAATCTTTGTGTAAATGAGTACTTTATCTTCTAATATTGGAATGAAATGGTATAAATCTGGGCTTGGGCTACACTGCAGGTATTCACCCAACTATGACTGTGAGGGATCTGGGATATCATAGACAAACAAGTTCATCACATGGATGAAAAACTTGGGGCCCAGTGAGATTACGTATGTTGATCAGGGTCAAACAGGGAGTCAGAGGGAAAGCCTCTGGTGTAAGAATGTAATTTTAAATCCCCCTACTGGGAATATACCCTGAAGGAGTCATTTTCTAGGGTGCACCCATTGGAGTAAGTTCCTAAGAGCAGGAGTTGTACTCCATTCATCTCTGAACCCCCTGAACCTGGAACCTCGAGAGCATCCTGTGAGCTCAGCAAACCTCTGTTGGATATGCTCAGCCACTGTGTCAGGAAATGGGGCCGTGGTCAGTAGAAATGCTCCTATAGCCTGCCCTATTTGGGGGTCGACCAGCAGTCCTGGGCTCTGAACTCTATGGTACCAATGAGATTCAGTGGCATCCACATCCCAAGCTCACCTGTGGCTATCACAGTGCTTAAAGGGTAGGGACTAGGGTATACTGTTGTCCCCAGCCACACAGGGTATAGAGAGCATGACAGGTATGCTGCCCAGCACACATGTCCACAGGACTCTGGACCAAACAATTGCCACCCTTGAACTTCAGTGTTACATTTCTCATCAACATGGTGGTTTGCACCTTTATCCAGTACATACAAACTGGATACCGACTACATGAGTGGTGTAGTCCTAAGTGGTTTCAGGTGCATTGCTTCAGTGATCTAATCTTTTAGCACAAATCTCTGCTTTACAAAGGAAGAAGCTGAGACTCAGGTTTCAGGAATCTGCTTCAGCTGGTGGGAAGCAATCCAGGATGAGAATCTGGTCTTTGGACCTCAAACGGGACATTTCACAACACAATTACTTCTCCCCAGGGTATAGACATGAGACTCAAATGAGATGGTGGAAGACACAATGTTCCGTGAATAAAGCAGGCCATAAAAATGTATATGCGGCATGATCCCAATGCAGCAAAAAAGAAAACCAGAAGAAAAAAAAAAAAACCCGCTAGGAAATAGATCAAAGGGAACACATTACAATGTTAACAAAGATTTTCTCCGAGTGGTAGAATTTTATTGGCTTCTTTATACTTTTCTGTAGTTAACTAATTCCCTGCAATTTTCTCAAATGAGCTAATGCATGTGAAAGTGCTCTGTAAACTGTAAAGTTCTTCACAAACTTAACCAATGTGATTGTGATTACATTATGTACCTTTTTCAAATTCTCATCTACACTTGCTTATTGCCGACTGTACCACTGATGTTATCTCAAGGGGAAGACTCTAGTGGTTGGTTTATCAACTGCCTCCTTCTCACCCAGGGTCTTGGCAACTTCTCTAGGGAGACACCGAGCTGGAGGGAACGCTTTCATCAGCCAGGTCTGAATGCTACTGCACTGGCGCCCCGGTCACTGCCACAGGGAACAGACGGTTTCTGACAAGCAAGTCACAGGAATACAAGACAGATTTCTCCTGAGATAAAATGCATTTGCTAAATTGCTTCTTTGGGCAGCCAGCTGAGGCACAGGGCGATTTGGACTCCAGGGAAAATGGCCCTTTAAGCAGTTTGCATTAATTTCTCCTCATCCTGCAGGACAGTGGCCTAGACTGACCTCTGAGCTGCTGGAAATGATGGCTGGTCATGCCTGAGGATTCAAAGGGAGTGCAAGTGTGTCCCTGAGCTCTGGCCTAAGGGACTTGTGTTCATAGTTACTGGGCAAACTACAGAGGGAGATTATGGGGATAACCGGATACTGAGACCCCTGATCTGACACTCATTTTCTATGTGACCTTTAGCAGGTCATGTCTCTCAACAGTAAGACAAAGAGTTTAAGCTTCAAAAAACAACTCTCAAGGATTATGCACTCACTGGACCAGGTACCATGGGAAGAACTTTGCAGGCTTTCTCATTTCATACTCCCACCAGCTCCATGGATTAGGAAGGGCATCCTACCTACAGTCCTGTTCTGTCATCATCCAGAAGGGTCAGCCACTGCTCAAGATTACACCGTGGACGTCCAGAACAGCTGAGGGGTATATTTCCTCTGAGTTCTTGCATGTAACCAAGTTGCTACAATGCCTCATCATTCAACCTTGGGCTTCTTTCTAGTTTGAAGGCTAGATGATCTCTGTAACTGCAGAGGGCTCAATGCGTGCATTTCCATGGTGGCAGAGATGTTCCGTGCTCACCAACATCAACATTCTCCCCCCTTCCTGTTTTCTAGCCTCCCTGCAGTTAAGGGTGATTGTGGCTGAATCCTGGCCAGCCCTGATCAACAGAACGGGCTCTAGCTAGTACGGACGGCATGTTCAGGCCTCACTCAGACATAAGCTTTGTTCAGTTTCTTTTCTTAGCTAACAGAGCAAGAGAATCCAGTGCAAGAGTTGGGGGCTCCACGAAGGGCAGAGCTACAAGATAAAAGGAGTCTGGGTTCCTGAACCTGGAGAAAAGTCATCTGCCCTTCAGGACTGCATGTGAGTAATAAACTTCCAGCAACTATTTTATGTTGAACCATAAAACAGTTGCTAGTACTGCCTGAACTAACAGACACATCTGAACTCTTCCAGCCTGCAAGTGATGAAAACACAGTACAAGGAACCCAATAAGGAGTCTCAAAGGCTACCCATTTCTTTCTTCTTGTGACATCTCTCTTTCTGTCACCTTGGGGCAAGGGGTGAACACACCAACGGGTAAGTTAACGCTTGAGCACACGGCTTTATACTTTTAACATACTTTCGCTTTTTAGTAGCCTTCATGTCTACTATTTCATTTTTTTCTTCCCTAATACCTGTATGAGACAAGTTGGCTGTCCTTAGGGCCCTCAGTTGACAGATGAGGAAACTGGGGCACCAGGGATTTGCTCAAAGAAGCCAGGGCTCTAACTCTTGACTCCTGAAACCCAACCTAGGGCTCTTCCCTGCGGTTTCCACGGAGCAGTTAAGTTGTATTACGCCATACAGACAGGTGGAAAAAGCTCACTTGCTCACTGGCTGCCTGCTGTGTGTCTTAAGCAGCAACTTCCAGGAACCCAAAGCATTTGTTACCAAGGAAGCTAAACCATGAGCCACTTTCATTCTTTTGCAGGAGGTGGGGAGGAGGCTGTCTTCAGAACTGTTCGGTGAAGATTCAGAGAGGGTCTTCCCAGCTTTGACCTGGACTTAGAGGAGATAAAGACGAAAAAGGCCTGGTTTCCTTCCTTCCAAGTATCAGTATTAGTTCACACATTGCACACAATTAATAGGCTCTTATGCCACACTCTGTGCTGGGAATAAGGAGCAAACCCCAGTCTTTGCACTTAAATTGCTCCTATAGCCTAGAAGAACAGGCAATGAAGCAAGTCAGTAATTATAACATGGGGTAATCATAACACAAACAAACCTTAATTTGTGTCTGTTTCAACTCATTCATCGATATATCTTTATACCTATTTTTTAAAAAACTGCCTGGCACCTGGTACATGCTCAATACATCTTGCATAACAAGTGAACTAAAACATGTTTTTTTCTTGAATCATTTGTGGTGTCCCAGAAAGATCCCTGTACTTGGTATCTGAAAATCTGGCCCTAGGCTAGATCTATGATCTTGGGCACTCTAGCCTTCCATGAGCCTCCGTTTAATGTGTCACCTGTTTTATGGTATTTAGTCCTCTTACATCTATCAGGTAAGAATCATTAGGATTCCCCTTTTATATTAGAGAAAACTGAGGCACAGTGGTAAAGTTTAAGCAGATTGCCTGAAATCCCACAGCTGATGGTCTAGGATTTCACATGAGGCAGGCTTGTTCCAGCCATCCTCTTACCTATTGCACAAGCAGAAGAGGCCACTTATGTGAGGAAGATCCAGTCCAAAGGAGAGGAAGGGAGGGAGTTGCCATCCAGCCATGGGCAGAGCACCTGGCAAGCGTGGAGGGATGACATCCTGTGCCCAGATGGGTGAAATGGGGTTCCGTGCAAGCTGGCATTGGACAGGAATAAAGCAGCCAGGCCACAGAGGAAACCTGTGACCCAAACTTGTATCCATGGGGTCTCTTGAGCCCATGGCTCCTCTAACCCTCCATGGCTCTCTGGTCTCCCAGGCAAACACTACGATTCTGAAGGCTCTGGAGCTTAGTGTGCCCATGGAGAGTCCCTGGAGACCGGCCTTGGGCAGTCTTAGGGTTCTGAGCACCATCCACTCCTGGCTCTGCTGCCTGCTGCGTGATTGAAGAGGTGGTGCCCCGCAGCTCACACATGAGAGCAGTGATGCATTCTGGGTTTTCTCCGGGGTTCTTCTGAGATGCAGCTGTTTCTACAGAGCCATCTGTTCCTTGGCATTGCCTTGCAGGGTGATATCATAAAGTGCTTATAGAATCTGTTTATATATGTCTTATTTTCAACTTCTAATCGAGCCACAGTGATGCTGTTGTCTCTTCCTCTTACTGGGCTTAGTATCAGGGAATGGGGCCTTGCAGGCAGCCCATCACCTTCAGAGTATGAGCAAATTGAGCTTGGAGGCCCTCTTCATTTCAGAGGTGAGACAGTGATCTCAGAGTGGTTGGAAGGAATAGTGTCCAAGATAAGCTTGTTGGACAATAAACAATGACTGCCTGAGTTATATCTTAACCCCTTCAATTCTCCTAAAGTAGCTTGGGATGGGTGTATTTACTGACCATTTTAAAGGTGGGAAAACTGAGGCTTATGGAAGGCTAGAGTTATGCTTAAAGTCATAGATCTAGCCAGGACCAAATTTTTAGATTCCAAGTACAGGGATCTTTCCTGGACATCACAAATGATTCAAGAAAAAAACTTGTTTTAGTTCACTTATTATGCAAAATTTATTGAGCATGTACCAGGTGCCAGGCAGTTTTTAAAATAGGTATAAGATACATTGATGAATAAATTGAAA
>CAUYQG010097853.1:0-18932 GCA_963574415.1 Tarsius wallacei
TTTCATGGCATCCCAGAGATTTTGGTAAGATGTTTCTTTGTTTTCATTTGTTTCTGGAAATCTTTTAATCTCCATTTTGATTTCCTTGTTGACCCAGGAGTTGTTTGGCATCGTGCTGTTTATTGTTCATGTCTTTGTGGGTTTTGGGGGAACATTGTTGGTGTTTTTTATTTTTTATTCCACTGTGGTCTTAGAAGGTGCATGGCAGTATTTCAATCTTATGAAATTTATGATTGATTTATGGCCGAGGATGTAGTCAATCTTACAGTACATTCCATGTGGTGACAAGTAGAATATATGTATCATTGTTTTTGGGTGGAGTGTTCTGTAGGTATCAATTAAGTCCACTGAAGTTCCAGATCTCCTTGCTGATTTTTTGTCTTGATGATCTGCCCAGGGTTTTGGGGGGTATTTAAGTCTCCATCTATGATAGTGTTAGAGTCAATACCTTTTTCTAGTTTACCTGGAAACTGCTTTATGAAAGTTGGTGTTCCTATGTTGGGTGCGTATATGTTTAGGATGGATATTTCTTATTGATAGATTGAACTTTTTATCATTATGTAGTGATCTTCTGTATGTTTTTGCGTTTTGCATTTAAATGGTATTTTGTCTGATATTAATATCACAATTCCTGCTTTCTTTTGTGTTCTATTCACCTGAATTTTGTTTTCCATCCTCTAACTGTGGGTATCCTCGAGTATGTGGATGTCCTTTCTGATGAGATGAGTCTCTTGGAGACCATGTATTGTTGTATCATGATATTTTAGCCATTTTGCCATTCTATATCTTTCTCTATATCTTTTCAGTGGTGCGTTTAGTCTATTCACATTCAGGCTAATTATTAAAATGTGAAAGTTTATTCTTGTCATAAGGTTCTTATAGAGTTTGTTGTTGAGGCTACTGTGTTCGTTTGTTTGTTGTCTTTCTTTTGTTTTGGGGGTTGGTTTGTGTGTGTTTTCCATCTTCTTTCTGTATTCTTGGAAAGGGCATTGTCTTTTTTTTCTTTCTTCTGTGTTTAATAATTTCTTAAGTGTTTCTTGTAGAACTGGTCTGGAGGTGGTGAAAACTCTTAGGGATTGTATATCTGGGAAGAATTTTAATTCTCCATCACTTAGCTGGGTAGGTAATTCTTGGTTGAAATTGTTTACCTTTGAGAACTTTGAAGATTGGCTCCAATCTCTCCTAGTCTGAAGTGTTTCTGCAGATAAGTCTGTTGCTATTCTAATTGGTCTTCCCTGGTAGGTAGTCTGACCTTTCTCTTTTACGGCTTTTAGGATTTTTTCTTTTATACCTACTTGTGTAGGCGAATTACTATGTGTCTAGGAGTTGGTCTTCTCATTTGTTGTCTTTCAGGGGTTTTTTGAATCTCTTGTGTTTGAATGGTCAGATCTCTGATGAGATGAGTGGTTATATCAAGAGTCTAAACCTAAGATTAATTGGAATCCCTGAGGCAGACAGAGAGATAGAGACCACCCTGAAACAAACAAAAACCCTGCTGTTGGTGTACTCTCACTCAAAAATACTCATACACAAATAGAAAATCTAAAAAAACCAAAAAGAAAACATTAAAATAACAGAAACAAAGCAAGTGCAAAACCAGAAAGAAAGAGATAAGAAAAAAATGAAAACAAAAAACAATCAAGAAAAAAAAAATTGCTCTGTGGCAGTTTCTGTAACTCCAAGTTCCTCTTGGCTGTTGCCTCCTCAAGGAGTGGTTCCAGTCTCCAGCCCCTCCCCTCTCAGTGCAGGCTGATAGGGTTGCTCTCAGTGTGAGTCAGATGCCCCATGGGTTACTGTGGAAGGAGGTTGGACTGATTCAGACTCACCCAACTCACTGCTGCTGCTGTCAAGTCTTCCACTCAGATCTGACGTGTCCATGCCTGTTCCAATATGGGGGAGGGGCATCTGTCTCTCCAAGTCCAATGAGAGGATAGCCTCTGGGTCTCAGGCTGGAGGCTGGGCAGAGTTAGGCAGGGCAATGCAGTTCTCCACCCAGTCCTGGGACTGAGAAGATGACACCCATCAGCATCTCATCACTGGCGTTGAGGCCCATTTCAGATTTGCATGATCTGCTCTCTCCATAGCTCCTCCTGCTCATGCTGGTTGGGTGCCACAGGTGATGGCGTGGGCTGGGTACCAGGTGGTGAGGAGAAGCTGCTTTCTGCTACCTCCTCTCAAGACAATCCTGTGCACTGGGGGCTCCAATCTCAGGGTGGTAGGGGGGTTGTAGTCACCTCCAGAGGAGAGCCCCAGGGGTGTGAACCTGAGTCTCCCCTCAGATGGACCTTCACTCACCCACCAGCCAAGAAAGTTTTAAAAATGTTTGCTACCATCACAAAGAAGAAGAGGCCAAAAAATAGAAATTAAAAATAAATAATAATAAAATAAAATAAAGAATTTGCTGTGGTCTATATATCTATCACCAAGAAGTGAAAGGAAAGAAACAAAAGAACTTGAGTATTCTAGAAATGACATGTTGGTTGCTCAGAACTGGATCATAAGTCTGAGCATTGCATCATGAGCAGAGTACCTCTTGCCACCAACTTTGAACCAAGCTGGATAAGACATGGTCTCTACCCACATTTGCCTCCACCTCTCATATCCCCAGTTATTTCAATATTCCCCTTCAATTCTTGCCTCACCAAGAGACAGGAGGAATCACCAGAGGGGATAGGTGGTCCTAGGTTGTGGTAGAAGGGGGTGGTGCACAGAGAGGAGGCAGGAGAGAGAATGCAAAGCAACAGCTCCATCTCCTCATCTCTAGAGTTCTGCAATGTTTACTCACCTCAAGCCAGCATCCTTCTCCACGTGGAGCCGATAAGGCTGGAGACAAATGAACCAATGCGAAGTAAAGGAACTCTCAAGCCCAGCTCTTCGGAGTGACTGGCTGGGTAGACTGCAGCCCTCTCCATGCCCAGTTTCCAGGTGTCCCTTGGTGTCTTCTGAGTTTTGGTGCTTGTGAGGCCAGTTTCGGAGAGAGGACAACAGGCAGAGTCTCCTTGGCACAGAACCTGCAGAATGCTGTCTTTCGTCTCAGCCTCTCCGCAGCAGGCAGGGTCCCTGATCACAGCGGACATCCCAAGCATCAGAGCCTTCAGGACTCTCACTTGCCTCCTCTCTCCACCTGTGCTCTCCTCCTGTCTAGTACCTCAACCCTACAATGAAGGCCACTGTAAAACCAGAGAAGTTCAGGGAGGCCCTGCCATCCTGCTCTGCAGTCTGACTTTGCATCTTGGTCTCTGTTTAGAAACCATGACTGGAAGTTGGAGTTTAGTCATGGAGGATCCTGCCCACTATTCAGCAGGTCTGGATCTGACAACCTTGGGAGTGGTCATTTTGGTCCCTGCAGGTGAGTGTGGCTATGGAAGTGCCCTCCTTCTGCCGTCCAGTGCCTCTGTGTTCATCAGCAATGCTTTTGGCTGCAAGTAACAGAAGGCCCACTACAAAGATTTAGACAAAGAAGGATTTATTTTCCTCACTTAAGAAATCTGGAGGTGGGAAATTCCTGCTTGTGCAGGACCAATCTCTGAGGTTCCTTTTGTTTGTTTGTTTGTTTCAATAGCTTTAAGGGTATAAATGGATTTTGGCTGCATGGATGTACTGTATAGTGGTGGAGCAGTCTGTGCTTTAAGTGTACCCATCATCCCCACTAGTGCACATTGGATTTTTCATCCCTCTCCCACCACCTTCCTCCTTCTGAGTCTCCTGTTTTATTATACTATCCTCTATACCTTTGCAGACCCTTAGTTTAGCTCCATGCAGTGTTTGGTTTTCCGTTATTACATCACTTCACTTGGGACAATAGTCTCCAATTCCATCCAAGTTGCTACATAAGACATTATTATAGGTTTATTTTTTTAATGGTTGAATAGTATTCCATAGTGTGTGTGTGTGTGTGTGTGTGTGTGTGTGTATTATCCACATTTTCATTATTCACTGATCAGTTGATGGACATTTAGATTGTCTCCACATCTTTGCAATTGTACATTGGGCTGTGATGAACATGTGAGTGCAGGTGTCTTTTTTTGTATAATGACCTCTAAGGTTTTTTTAAAAATCATTTCCTCATGATTACAAGGTAGCTGTAGAAGCTCCAGACATCAAGTTTTTACTCACAGCAGGAAAAATGGGGAAATAATCAGGTTGATGTTTGTATTTTTAAAAAGCAAATTATTTCCCAAGAGTCTCACTGCAGTGCACTAACATCTCATTAGCTAGAACTGTGTTTCACTGTGGGAAAGAGGGATAGTAGGGAATGGGTTGGAAATGGGGTTTGGATCAGCCAACGTACACTCTTTGTCATATTATCCTGTGCCCACTTTCATTTCTGCTAACCTCAGCCGAGGCTACTGGTACCTAGAAGGTAGATTGACAAGGACTTCAGGGGTTGCCCCCTTGGGAAGAGGCTTAAGTAATCCAAAGATCTTTAAAGGAAAACTGTGGAACTCAGCACTCTGACACCAAATACAGAGGTTTTCCACACTAAGAAATTCTCCAGTTCTCTGTGGATGTCAATTGAATGTCCTACAGTTTAAGTCATTTCTGATACTGACAACCTGGAGTTAGCACAGACCCCACTGTCTACAGGCTCAGTCCCACAACACAGTCCCACTTCACATGATGATCACAAGTCCTGCCCTCCAGAACTTCTGAGAGATTGACAACAAAACGGGGGTTCCTGTGACCCCTCCTCAGGTTTGATAATTTGCTAGAATGGCTCACAGAATTCAGGAAAATCCCTTCCTGTATCATGGGCCTATTATAAAGGATACAAGTGAACAGTCAGATGAAGAGTTACACAGAATGAGGTCTACAAGGGTTCCAAGCACAGGAGTCCCTGTGCCCATGGAATTGGGGCATGCCAGCATCTATAACAGTGAAAAGGAGGCCTGGCAGGACTACCTCCATTTTGCTCCTAACCCCACCCTCCATGGTGATATCGTTTAAGCTAACTGCTTTTGCTTGTGTTTGCACATAGACCAAGCTAACTATGGAAGGAATTTGGTTTATAATTTCACTTTAAAGCAAGGATGGTAATAGTCCCTTCTCTGAACTAACCCCCAAGGAGATAAGAAAGGTACACAAGTAACAATGTTACATTAAAGGTTTATAGGAATATTGTGACCTGACCAAGGACAAAGAAGTTTCACAACCCTCGGGACCTCCCTCCCACCCAAGTGATTATAGTCATTGGTAACCTCTTGACCTCAGTCCCTCACCTCTTCCCCCTCCAACATAAATGGAATCTAAAATTCTTATGGACCCAGCTCAGTAGCTCAGCCTGTAATCCCAGCGCTTTAGGAGGCCGAGGTGAGTGGATTGCCTGAGCCCGCGGGTTCGAGACCCGCCCGGGCAACTTGGTGAGACCTCATCTCTACAATAAATCAAAAAAATCAGCCGGGCGTGGTAGCGTGTGCCTGTAATTCCGGCTATTCCGTAGGCTGAGGCGGAAGGATCACCGGAGCCCAGTGGGTCGAGGCTGCAGTGGTCGGGAGCATGCCACTGCACTCCAGTCTGGGCGATGGAGCGAGACTCCAACTCAAAATAAATAAATAAATAAAATAAAATTCTTATTAAGATAGTTCTGTAGGACTCTAGTCTGTCATCTTCTCGGTTTGCTGGCTCTCTGAATAAAGTCACTTTTCCTGCTCCAACACCTCGTTGCTCAACTTGTTGGGGGTCATGCAGTGTGTGGTACAAGCTTGGACTCAATTACACATATACCCACCCTGAAGATCTCTGAACCCCTTCCTTTTGGGTTTTTATAGATGGTCCATTGTATAGGCATGATTGATTAAATCGCTGGTCCAACTCCTGCCCTTCTCCCTTCTCAGGTGTCTCAACCATAGCATTAATGCCTCTGCAAATGGCTTCCATCTTTCAAGAACCACCTCATTCCCACAAACTCAGGGATAACTGAAAGGGGCTTATTACAAATAACAAAAGACACACCTCTCACCCTATCCTCAGGAAATTCCAAGAATTTTAGGAGCTCTTGTGCTTCGGACCAAGGATGAAGGCCAAATATATATTTCTTATTATATCACTATATCACAGCCTTTAAGACACAAATATTCTTCATATGAAGCCACAAATAGTAAGAAAGTCACAAATAGTAAGAAAGCAGGTGGATGGATAAAAATGTTGAATCTGGTCCTGCCTCAAACCAAACTGTGTCAGTGCTCAGCGGTGAGCCAGCCTTGTCCTCTTCCCTGGAGCAGGTGCCCAGCAAACATGTCCATGAGCAGCATGTGACAAATAGAAACAGGTCTATAACAGCCTACTTCCTCGGGGGCCCCTCAGCACTTCCAGGAAGGAGGAGAAATGGCTTCTTATGGGAAGGGGTTTCTCAACTCATTTTCCCTCAAGCATCAATCTAGCCACACAGGAACAGTTAGTTCCACTTTATTCCACAGAAATGTAGGCAGCACACTGCAGGTGCAGGTCTGACGTAAGGCGAACTGGAGAGCACATGGGGCCTTGTAACTCCCAGTCCTGTCCCCAGGGAGCTCTCAATCTAGAACAGCACTGGGTAACCCAACAAGAAGACAAGGCATGTATCTAGGAAAGCCAGAGCGCCCATCCAAGAAGTGATTTGTTTTTAACATACAAGTATGTTTTCTGCTATTTGTCACTGTATGGTTTTAGTGTTGCTTAACTTGCATATGGTAGGGGGTGGAAGACACCTCCCACTAAACTTCACACCTTCAGTGGAATGCTCCCAAGGGCAGCAGTGTATTTATTCTCTTTCTGTCACCAACACCTAGTGGTTGAATGTTAGGACTCAATGCCCCAGTGCAGCCTTGCTATATCTTATTTGTCCTTGGGGCGCAGAAGTTCCTTAGAACATCTCTCTCAACCAAGTTTCGAGGTATCAAGTTTGTGAACTGTGTCACAAATGAGTGACTACTAAAAACAGTTTAGTACCCATTACTACCCAGATTAGCAATGATTTTTTTAAATTATGAACTATTTCAGACATGCATGCATTTGCTTTAAGAGAAGTTAGAGCCCACTTGGGCTAGTGTGCATGATAAGGTCACTGTCATCACTAGTGTTCAGCTGCACTTCTATGAGCAATAGAAGAAAGCAGCTCCAGGGGCATAGGAATGTCCAGGAGGAAGCTGAGTGCCCAGCAGGGTGAGGTCCTACCTCCCAATGGGACCTTCTAGCCTCAGGCAGTATGGCGGGATCAGAAGGGCAGTGCTTGGATGACAAGAGGAAAGGAGCTGGCCAAGAATGGTGGCTCACGCCTATAATCTTAGCACTTTGGGAAGTAGAGGTGGGAGGACTGTTTGCGCCCAGGAGTTTGAGACCAGCCTGGGCAACATTGCAAGACCTCATCTCCACAAAAAATCAAAAAAGTAGCCAGGCATAGTGGCATATGCCTGTAGTCCCAGCTAATCAGGAGGCTGAGGCAGAAGGATGGCCTGAGCCCAGGAGGTCGAGGCTGCAGTGAGCCATGATTATACCACTGCACTCTAGCATGGATGACAGAGTGATGCCCTGACTCAAAAAAAAAAGAGGAGAAGAGCTTCAGGTGGCCCCACATGAGTCTGCACAAGGTCTGGTGAGGAGGCAGGGAGGTAGCTATCTGGAGTCTCCTTAGACAGCCCAGAGAAGGTGGGTGTCTTCATCAGTTCCAACTGCTATAACAGCCCACTGTAGACTGTATGGTGTTGATGAAAGATGCCAAACTCTATAAAATATTTAAGATAGTTGATTCTGGGTCAAACTAAGTGATCTAGGCCCCATGACACCCATCCCTAGGAGGTCCTGAGAATATGTGCCCAAGGTGGTTGGACTGTAGCTTGATTTTGTATATTTTTAGAGGGGCATAAGTTACAGAAGACAATAAATGAATATATGAAGGGTTTACATTGTTTGGTCCAGGGAGGCAGGGTATCTCTAAGTGGGAGCTTGCAGGTTATAGGTGGATCCAAAGATTTCCTGACTGGCAATTAGTTAGCAAGCGTTATCTAAGGAATTTTGGAAGCAATAAAGGAAATGGGTGGCCTGAGGAATGAAAAGAGAGTCAAGATTCTTGATATGTAGATGAGCCTCACGGGTGGCAGACTTCAGAGAGAATAGAAAAGTGTCTTAAAAGGTACCCAGGGTCTGGGAGTCCCCAAAAGACAGCTTTACAGAGTCATAAAACTCTTTGATTTTTCTTATTTATCTGTTATGTGATGTTATGCCAGAATCAGGTTGGAAAGTAAACATTTTATAGGGTTAATAAAAAAAAACCCATCTCCCCAGGCCTTTATTAGTTAGGAATTTGGCAACATAAAGAAAAAGGTCAGAGTTTAGTTCACACAGTGGCTTAAACAACAGACATATTTTCTCTCTCTTCTGGAAGCTGGAAATTTGAGATCATGGTGCCAGCATGGCCAGGTTCTGGTAAGGATCCTCTTCTGGGTTGCAGATGGCTGAGTTTTCTTTGTGTCCTAGCATGGTGGAAAGAGAGAGCTAGCTCTCTGGTCTCATCTTATAAGGGTGCTAATACCCTTCAAGAGGACTCCACCCTCACAGCCTAATCACCTCTCAAAGGTCACACCTCCACATGCCATCACATTGGGGATATGGTTTCAACATAGAAAATCTGGGGGAAGACACATTCAGTCCATTGTAGCTGGGGCTCTCCCTGGCTTGGCAGCTCTGCTCCTAACCCAGACTCAGAAGACATAGATGAATCCCCAAGGTGGTCATGTCTTTTTATTGATTCATATTACATTGGGGATACACATGCTAATTTGATACATTCATATAATCAAATTAGGGTAATTGGGATTTCTATTTCCATAACATGGCTTTCTTGGTGTAATGGCTCTAATGATGGGTTTGAATCCTGAACTTGTAAACTGTGCAGCTCCCTGACACACTGGGAGTTACAAGTTTAGGCAGATCTAAATGAATACTAATCATCTGAGCCAGGAGTTCTTTTCCTTGCCTTTGGTCTTGCTTTTAAATGGTCTCTAGGGGAAGGAGAGCAGGGAGGGAGAGAAGGAAGAAGGAAGGGGGGAGAGGTTGAAAAACAATTGAAAAACTATTGGGTAGTATCTTCATTATTCGGGTGATGGGCTCGAAGCCCATAGAAGCCCAAATCTCACCGTCATACAGTATGCCCCTGCACATGTACCCCCTAGATCTAAAATTTTTAACAATAATAATAAAAAATGACCTCTTTTATAAGTTTTAGAATCCCTAAAATGACCTCTTTTCTCTGTTTTGAAATCCCTAAAATGGTCTCTTTTCTTTCTTTTCTGTTTTGAAATCCCTAACACAGGCCCTACCTGAGAGGTCTGCTCAGAGGCCCTTTCTCTGATCTCTAGGTTGGGACTGGAGGGATGAGCAGGGAGAGGGTGTGGTAGAAAAATGCATGCACCTAGGACACAAGAACAGCAGATCTGAGTTGGAGTTCTTCCTCCACAATTTCTAAAAACCAGAAGAAAGGAAAATAAAGCAGTTCCTCCTAAACAGGGGCTGGACGGTCATGTGTCCTGAATCTGCCTATCTGTATCCTTACCCTCGCCCCAGACAGATGATTGAGGCTCAAGGGTAACCAAGTCACAATTTGCTTGGTGTCCCTAACATGGACAAGAAGCTAGTCTTTAGTCAACTCAGTCAGACTCTTCCTCCTCAAACTCAAACCCAGAAATCTTTCCCCAACCCATCAGAAAAAACCTCAGAAACCTTCCAGCAGGGAAAGCTTCCACAGAAGGATTCCATGAGGGAAAGGAAGTCGGGCTGGTGCCTGGGCAACTGACTCCACCTCCTTCCCTCTACCTCACAGGGGTCCCAATGCTAGGAGTTGGATGGAGGGCTGGGAAGGAGGAGACCATGTGCCTCACCCTGCTTTGGCCCCACCAGGACCTGTCCAGCCAAGGGTGGGCAGTTCCACAGCTCTTCTATGGCCAAAGAGAAGTCTGGGGACACTGAAGAAAGAAACCCTCCTGATGAGGAGGGTTTCCTTGAATCCTAAGATTCCAGTAATGAGCTATTATCTAGGGGTGAATAAATGTACATTAACCTGCCCAGGTCTCCTGTGTAAAGGGGACTCACCAAACTTACAGGTCTTATCTGATAATTGTCATTAGTGAAAAGTTATCTGAGAGAAGCTACTAGGAACAGAAAGAGAGTGTGTTGGGGCAAGCAGGTTCTATTGGCAGGTGGCAAGACAGCCCTCCAGAGGATGCCACATTGAAGCTGTGGGGATAGAGGAGCCAGCAGTGTCCTCAGAGGAGCGGGGGCAGTGTGGATCCAGCGTTCAGCAGTCTGGCATCATGGAACACACTTCTCAGTGTGTGATATGAGAGGATACGTGTTCTCCCTCACCAGACTGCTTTGCGTACCTGCTATGTGCCAAGTACAGCTGTAGGTGTAGCTGGGGAAGAAAAGAAACCAAATAGAAAAATAAATGCAGCATCTGCTCTTGGGGAACGCCTCACCAAGAGCTAGGTGGGGGTAAGACTGGAGGGCTGGGGTTTATCAGTTCTGGTCCCTCCCAGACTGGTAGAATCACAAGTGGATGCCTTTCCATCTCCTTGTGGAAACTGGCAGCAAGCCCAACTTCCCAAGGAGGACATGACATGAGGAAGAGCCTGCTGTAAACCAGGTGGGGACAACTAAAGTATTGAAGAGTGCTGGTGTCTGAGAACAGGACACATGGAACACCTGACAGGAAAAACCTACTTTGGAAGCAACTATTTTTTAACACCTTTTCTGGAACACCCATTGTAGACCTGATCCTGTTCTAGGTACTGAGGATACAGTAGTGTTGATGAAAGATGCCAAACTCTGTTAAATATATATATTATATGTGTATATATATATATATATATATAAATTAAATGTATGTATATATACATTTAATCCTAAGAAGATATACAGGCTAGGGACCACTGGATGGATGGTTGTTATGGCTTGGTTGATGACTTGCTGGTCCTGGACAGGTCGGTAGTTGCTGGTGCCTGGTTTTTTCACAGGCAACAGAGGAGTATTCCATGAAGATTGGCACTTTTGGAACAGCCCAAATTTTAGTAGTTTTTGAAGGTGAACTTGAATGCCGATCTTGGCTTCCCGAGATAAGGGATATTGTCAGACTCTTACTGGGTGGGCACCAGGCAGCAAGTCAACTATTACCAGTGGATGGTTGACAGCTAGTCCAAGTGGGTTTTTCTCAGCCCAGACTCCTGAGAAGCAGGAGCTCCATGTTTCCAGGGTCAGGTTGATGTTCATGGAGGGCTGGGAATGGAGTCTCCATTTTCCTCTCAGGGAATTGTGATGGACAAAATTAAGGAGGTGTCCTTTGGGGGTCCCAGCTACATGGGTTCCAGCAGTTCAAGGTGGCTGGGGTCATCAGCCAAGAAGGTGATCTGGGCTCCCAGCTTGGACAGCAAGTCCCTTCCTATCAAGGGTACATTCTGGGACATACAGGAAGTCATGTTTTACCTGGTGTCCCCCCATGATGCAACTGTGGGTTTCACAGAAAGAGCACTTGGTTTTAGCTATGGTAGCGCCCATAATTCTTGCTTTTTTTAAAACATGGGTCCCACCAGTCTGATAACAACCAAATGTTCAGCGCCAGTGTCCACCATAAAGTCCATTGATTGGTCCCCAACCTTTATTTTGACCTTGGGCTCATGGGGGACTAAGTTGATTGAGCCCTGTCTGTCTCAGTTCGAGTTGACTCCAGCTAGCCCTATAAAGCTGGTAGTGGAGGGCTCTGCCTCATATGGAGCATGGTCCAGTTCTGACCTTTGGCTCTTTTGTTAAGAGGATGCAGGACCTGGGCTTTGCCCTTGTTTGCCTTGACTTTGGCTCAGATGTAGCCAGCCAACTTAGGGCACAGCCAGGAGGGCCACCTTCTTCATTTTTCAGTCAATTTCTTTGTTTGCAGCCTGCTCTTGATTTGTGAAGAGTTTGTTGGCCACCTCCAATAGCTGGGTGCTGTTTATCCTGGCAAACCCCTCATACTTCTGTAGTTTTCTTCAGATGTCACCTTGTGATTGGCCCATGAAGGCAACATTCACTATGCACTGATTCTCCAGGGTCTCAGGGTTGAAGGGGTATATAACTGGAAAGCCTCACAAAGACTCTCACAAAAGTCCAAAGGACTTTCTATCTGACTTTTGGAGGACCTTGGTAGTATTGGACATATTGATGGGCATCTTAGCTCCTGCTTTCAATTATTCCAGGAGGGCTCATCAATATTTTTCTATGTTGGCCCGCCCACCCTCCGAGTTTGGGTCCCAATGTGGATTCTCCCCTGGGAAAGCATCCCTTACCCAGGTCACAAGATCTAATAAGCTCCTGAGGCACATCCCACCATCCATTTCCAGGTTTCTGTCATTACTCATCACCACTCCTCAGAATTGAGAAGGGTTAGGAAGAGTTGGTAGCAAACTCCCCAGGTGGGGAAACAAGTCTGACAGGCAGACTCAACTAAGTCGATTATGGCCTGGGGTTTTTCTGAGTAAGAGGGGATATGATGTTTCCAATTTAGCAAGTCTGTGCTAGCAAACAACTGGTAATAGAAGACTGATTGTCCACCCTGGACACTGCCATCTTGTGTCACTTGTTGGGGGCTTCTGATCTCATGCAGGGGCATTTGGAGTGCAGACCACTGGCTTAAGGCTGAGAGAAGGCACCTTCCCATTTGGTCTGGCTCTGCAGGCAGTGGCAGGGACACAGATGGCAGTGATGTGTCTGGCAGGGAGGGTCTCGGACATTGCTGATGGCTAAGAGGGGGCCTCTGGTATCAGTGGTGTGGCATGGGGGGGCAGTAGCAACAGAGACTCATCATCTGGGTCTCTCTGGATAATTAGTGGAGTTTTGACTTGGCCCCAATTTTGATCCCTTGGCTGAAGTGAAGCCTTGGCTAGGAGAATTCTACTCTGTCCCTGCCTACCAGCACAAAACCATGTCCAAGGGAGCTGAGCTAATGCAATTTGCAGCTAGGAATCTATATATGGGAACTGATCTGGATGACCCATCTCCCCAGTTACCACCCAGTACACAGCCTTTATCTTGGTTACATCCAGAGTTCCCTCTGGAGGCCAGTCCTTGGTTAACATTGGCCACTCTATTGTGCAGAGATTTTTCAGTTTTCTTGGGGACATTTTAATACCATAGTCTCCTAAATAACCTTTCTTGAAGTTTTTGATCATACAGTCTAAGACAGTGGGCTTTGAGGGGGAATTCTCCCATAGTGTGCCTCTGGCTGTGTCAGTGTCACAGAACAAGAGACAAAAACCTCCTGAACAGGCACCATTCAGGACAGCGCTCACGCAGCCTGCCTGGCTGCTTCCCTGAAGGAAATTTAAAATGCCTCTTAGCAATTGGCAGGTTGTTATAATTCCCTGACCTGGACAGGCCCTATTATGGGGCTGGGACCGCCTTTAGTTGTATGAGGTCATCACAGTACCACAGGTTAGGGCCCAATCAGACTCTGTAGCCTAAAGACCATGGAACCACACACACATTCACACCACTTTCACATTCTTTCTTTCAAACGCAGATGAACCTCCCCCAGAGATTCTACCTGAGAAGTTACAATAACTGCTGGGAGGTGATTAGGCTCCCACTACCATCATTTAGTGATCCTGACTGACTGGGCACCCCAGGCTGTCTTACTGGTTCCTGATGTCCTGGTCAATTTGTCCTCGCTCTCCGTGTGGTCCACTGGGTGGAGTGCAGTCTGATGGTCTGGGTTGTGGCTCATGGAGTCTGGATCCCAGGCAACCAGTCAGGAAGTGTGCCTTCCTCATCCTTGGGCCACTCCTGGGTTGCCCTTTGAGCCAAGTCCAGCAATGGCAGTGGCTCAAAGGGCAACCCAGTCCGAGGGCACTTCAGGGCTTCCTGGCCCATGCACCAAATGTTACAGCAACTGCAGCAACTCACTGGGAACAGGAATAAATGCACTCAGAAAAGGCACCAGAGACAGAGAGGAGAATTGAAGGTATTTATTCCAAAAGTCTCAGGTGGAGTAGTCTCCCAAAACCTGAGCCCTGACCCTCAGTTTCAAGCTGCTTTTATAGAGGTTTTTGTGGTTACAACATACATGGGTTTGCCATTGGTGGGTTTATAATTTTAAATTTAGGACTGGGAATGGTTAGTTCCACAAAAAACATTGAAGCAAACATCTTTATGAACATTTCCATATGAGGTGCAGTAAAGCATGTTTATAAAAGCAGAGATTGCAGTTAAGGGAAATGGCATGCAGCTGATTACTTAAGAACCTTGAGGTCAGCTTTCCTCCTTACTTTCTATTTATCTATCTCAGTGTGTCTTCAATGGTTGAATTGTAGCTTGGTTCTATGCATCTTGGGGAGACAGAAGTTTCCAAAAAACAAAAATCCCATAAATTAATACATGTGAGATTTACATTGGTTTGGCCAGGGAAGGTGGGACATCTTCAATGGGGAGCTTGCAGGTGGATACAAAGATTTTCTGATTGGCAGTTGGTAGCAAGAGTCAGACTCTTTTTGAAGAATTTTGAAATCAGCAAAGGAAATACTGAGTTGAGATGAGGAGCAGTTTGAGGAGACCAAGTTTCCTGATACACAGACAAAGCCTAATAGATGGCAAATGTCTGGCTCCTCTGGGATCCCCAAGAAGGGGATTCTATACAGATGCAAATTTCCCCAAGAGATGGATTTGAAGGGTCATGACACATTTTTGAGCTCTGTTTTTTATGTTATGTGATGTTATACCAGAGTCAAGTTGGACAAGGAGCCACATTTATGAGAAGGGAGCCAAAAAAACCCCAGAATTATTTTCCGGAGGGTGGGCCCTTTGTAGTACAGGTTTCCTCTACTAGGTAAGTATTCTAGGAACCCATCAGCATCAATGTACCAGCTAGTGTTGTGAGAAGCTGCATTCAACTTCAGTGAATTTTTTTGGTGGGGGGAGATTCTTTCAACATATTTGCCCATTTCATGATGGGTGATTTATAAGTACACCTGCCCACATCATGCTGAGTGTTCAGCAGCTATTTTTTTTTTTAACAAAAATGACATGATGCCGGGCTCGGTGGCTCGGTCTGTAATCCCAGCCCTTTGGGAGGCTGAGGTGAGTGGATTGCCTGAGCCTGCGGGTTTGAGACCTGCCTGGGCAATTTGGCAAGACTTCATCTCTACAATCAAAAATTAGCCAGGCGTGGTAGCGCACACCTGTAGTTCCAGCTACTTGGAAGGCTGAGGCGGAAGGATCACTGGAGCCCAGTGGGTCGAGGCTGCAGTGGCCGGGAGCAGCCATTGCACTCCAGTCTGGGTGACAGAGTGAGACTTCAACTCAAAAAAAAAAAAAAAGACATGACCTCAAACCCCATCCTCCCTATTTACCCAATCTCACCTTGAGTGACTTTTTTGTTTGCTTGTTTCCCCAATTGAAAACAGTCCTCAAAGGGAATTTTTTGCCAGTGTGGAAGAGGTGAAACAAAAAAACCTCAGGAGCACACACACTAGATAGAGACATTAATTACAGAGGGAAATGGAACAGGGTAATGGAGAGAGATGGTGGGAGAGGGATGTGATTCAGGATGGCCCCAGAAGGTCTCTCTGAGGTGACATCTGAGCAGAGACCCATGGGAAGTGAAGGATCACCATACACATACCTGATGGAAGAGTTTCTAGGCAGAAGATGCAGCCAGTGCAGAGGCCCTGAGGAAGGAGCTGCCAATCCACCAACATGGCTAACTAAACACCTCTGCATTCTGCCTGCTCCCTCATCTTGAACAATAGGCAATGCCCTTAAGGGATATTATGCACATAAAATTATTGTCAAACAAATCTTTCCCCATTGAATTACACTGACATTTCAGAGATGCTCTGCCTTCTTTTTGTTTGGTTTTCAAGTATCAGTGACTTCTAAGTAAAGGTCAAGATCATCTCTCCAACCTCGTTGTCTCCTTTGCATCTCTTGAGGACTAAACTCTGACCTTTTTCTTTACCTTGCCAAATTCCTAACTAAGGGGCCTGGGGAAATAGATTTCTTTTATTAACTCCCATTATACAATGCTTACTTTTCAACCTGACTCTGGCATAACATTACCTAACAGATAAAAAAGGAAAATCAAAGTATTTTTTGACCCTGCAAAACTTTCTTTTGGGGACTCTCAGATTCAGGGTACCTTTTAAGACACTTACCTGTTCTCTCTGAAGTCTGTCACCCATGAGGCTTCACCTACATATCAAGAAACTTGACTCTCTTATCATTCCTCAGACCTCGCATTTCCTTTTCTGCTTCCAAAACTCCTTAGGTAACATTGCTACTAATTGCCAGTCAGGAAATCTTTGAATCCGCCTATAACCTGTAAAACCCCTTGGAGACATTCTGTCTCCCTGAGCCAAACCAGTGTAAATCCCACAAGTATTGATTTATGGTTTCTGTAACTTCTGTGCTCTTAAAATGCATATAACCAAGCTACGACCCAATCACTGTGGATACACGTTTTCAGGGATGGGTGTCACAGGCCTATGTCACTAATGTTTGACTCAGATTAAGCCATCTTAAATATTTTACAGAGTCCATTGCTTTGTTAAACTCTGCTTTCTCCACATTGCTCTTTGAGCAGGGCCATGTTTCCTTACCCTTGGCTCCCTTCCCTACCTTGCGGAGGTGAATCTTCTCTTTCTCTTTCTCTTTCTCTCTCTCTCTCACTTACTTACTAAATAAACTTTGCTTGAAAACTTTAAAAATATATATATTTTACAGAGATGGGCATCTTTCATCAAGACCCTGATAGGTGGCTGGTTATGTGTGGAGTATTAGGGTCTTCTGAGGGAAGCTCACAGTGGAGAGAAGCCATAAAATAAACTCTTTTGCAAAAGTATCAATCTGTGAAGTGAATCATCACTCAGACGCATCTCAGAGGCTCAGCCTGTGAGGGTTGGGAACTTTTGAATGGCTTTTGAAAGTAGAACCACAAAGGTCTCTGTTCTTGCATCACATAGGCAGGCAGGCACAGGCCCTGCCAGGTGCAGTAGGCTCGAACTCACTGAACTAGCTCTCAGAGGGAGATTGACTCAGAAGATGCTGACATTCCTTCAGGGCAGTCATGTAAGGGAAAATTCTTAGAGGCACTTTGTAGTGTAGAGTGGCCAAGAAGCTGGACTAACAGATCATACTGACTTGGTTTATTTAAAATATAAATAAATAATCAATAGATAACAGGCCAGACATAGTGACTCATACCTGTTATCCCAGCACTTTGGGAGGTTGAGGTAGGAGGATTGCTTGAGCCTAGGAGTTCAAGACCAGTCAGGACAACGTAGTGAGATCCCACCTGTACAAAAAAATTTAAAAAAAACTAGTCAAGTGTGATGGTATGCATCTGTAGTCCCAGTTATGTAGGAGGCTGAGACAAGAGGATTGCCTCAGTCCAGCAGTTCAAAGCTGCAGTGAGCCACGAGTATGCCACTGCAATCCAGCCTGGGCAATAGAGTGAGACTCTGACTCAAAAAAATATAAATAAATAAATCACAGCATTTATTTCACAGAACTTTTTAAATCATAGGAGAGGGCTGGGCTCAGAGGCTCAGCCTGTAATCCCAGCACTTTGGGAGGCCGAGGTGAGGGGATTACCTGAGTCCATGGGTTTGAGACCAGCCTGGGAGACTTGGTGAGACCTCTTCTCTACAATAAATCAAAAAAATTAGCCAGGCATGATAGCGCGCTCCTATAGTTCCAGCTACTTGGAAGGCTGAGGTAGAAGGATCGCTGGAGCCCAGCAGGTCGATGTTGGGGTGGCTGTAAGCATGCCACTGCACTCCAGCTTAGGTGACAGATTGAGACTCCAACTAAAAAAAAAAATCATAGAACATACATACAGAAAATTGAACATAATCCAGTTGCATGTTGTGCATCTCAGTTAGGCCTCACATATTGGACACACTCACTTTATTGGTGGGGTTTTTGTTGTTTTTGAGGGATGAATGAAAGAATGTGTGTAAAGCACTCAGCACAGTGCTTGTCATGTAGGAAAACACAATAAATATTCATCACTATGCAAATATAAGGCATAGTTATCTGTCTAAAGTGTGGGGTATGAGGTCCAAGAGGTTTCCTGGGCCTGTCTGTCCTCTACTCCCAGCTTCCTCTCAATCCTATGGGTTTCAGAATAAATGAAGAGGAGGAAAAGAAGGGATTCAGGAATATTTACTTGCCTGAATCAGACCAAATTCCTTTTTAAAAAAAATATAATAGAGATAGGATCTTGCTATGTTGCTCAGGCTTGTCTTACACTTCTGACCTCAAGCAATCCTCCTGCCTCAGCTTACCAAAGTGCTGTGATTACAGGCACGAGCCACCACATCCAGCCCCAAATCCTTTTCTGTTTTTTAGATTAGACAATATAGTTCATGTAGAAAGTGTTGGGAGCCAGCCTTGAAGGTCCACCAGATTGACAGGGTCCTGATGGCCCCGGGCCACAGGGCGAGTCCGGGAAGCTGAGGCCCTGTTGTCTTTTGCCTTTGCTGTTACAGCTAAAGAATTCCGTGCAGTTGTTAAAAAAGAAAACAGCACGTTTAGGCAAAGTATTTTCAGCTACTAGGAACCCATTGTCCATCTTTCCACTTCCCACTACGTTGTCTGACCTGTCCCTTTTGCCCATGTGATGACTCTGAGCCATGTTTAAAGGGCTTTCTATCTTTGGGTTACAAATCTTGTTTTTAGGCTTAGGATTTGTGACTAATACCTGGTAAAAAGAAGTTTCTGATTCTATTTAAGCAAAGAATTGTTTTGAATATTTTTATTTATTATTTGTAGTTGTAGTTATGGTGTTTAGACATAAGGTTCTATAAGTTTATAATCGTAGGCATAAGATTTAAGTGTAGTGAAAGTTTATATTAAGGTATATGTAGGTGATTTATAAATTTGTTTTTTAGGGTTTGGGATACATATTAAAGTTTTAGTATATAAGAAATTGAAGG
>CAUYQG010097855.1:0-21738 GCA_963574415.1 Tarsius wallacei
CATCTGGGAAAAAGTCAGGGTGGAAGAGAGAGATGGTCTTATGGGGGAAAGAGCATTTGTACGTGATTGCTTGGGGTCCCAGATTTCTAAGTCTAACGTTGTTAGGCTAGGGTTTATTGCTTCCAAATGTCTTTTATATCATTTTTTCAGGTTTTTGGGATCTTTTCTGTCTTGCGTGAATCCATCTATACAGTAACACCTCTATGGCTAGAGCAAAGATAAAAAATTAAACGAATGAGACAAGTACAGAATTTCTTTTAAGCTGCATTCTTACCTTCACGTTCCAGCTGAAAGACAGCAACCCAATGGCCTGACCAAGGGTCAGTGGACACAGAGAGAACATTCCAAGGAAGCAGGGCCTGTTCCCTGGGTACGGCAATTGCAGAGGCTCAAATTACCCTTGTGTCCGAGGTACAGGGGTGCTCAGCAAGGAGCGGGCACTTTAGGAGGCTCTCAGCGTCAACGCTAGAATCAGGACTAACCAGAAGCAAACCCCGTGACCTGGCCTGGGGAGGGAGGGCTGCTTACTGCTCCGTGATCACTCAGTGTGGCCCTGCCCACTTTGCAAATCTCAGCTCCCCTGAGTTCAGGCAGATTCCAAGAATACTCTGCAGCCCAGCTCTGGCCCCTCCTTCTTCCCTCTGGCCCAGAATCTTAAACAGGTAGGGCTTGGGGTGGGGGAGGAAAGCTGCCTTTAGAGCCCAAAGCATCCAGGTGCAACCAGGCTCCTGCTCCTGCGGTGACCTTCCTTTTCCTGGCTTCCCATCCTGAGACTCGCTTTCTGTATCTACGAGATGTGAGTGACGCGGATCGTCTCCAGTGGTAGGTTTTGTTCTAGTCTTGAGAACTCCAAATTCATGTCGGCATTGTTTCTTTGGGAAATGCCTTTCAAGTTTCAAAAGACTGAAAGTCTATCTGAGCACTCACAATTTTTAACTGAGACTTTCTGTGTAAGTTTCTGGTCCTTGCTGTCACCTTTATATGAGAATATAACTGAACCCCTCAAAAGCAGAGGAAAGTAATCATGTGACCAGTAATCTACCAGGTCTTCCTAAAGTCCCAGTACACTTTTAGGATTTCTCACGTCCCTAGGTAATGTTCTATACGTATGTTAGAAATGGAATATTCTAGCAAATAACTGGTAATATAGTAAGCAAAACAGCATATTGCAAAATCAGGTATTCAGTATGATCTTTGCAAAAACAGCTTTGTCTATGCCACACTGCATGTACATTGTGTTAGCAATACTCATCTATGGGGTTGTGTGACTGTGGGGTGGGAGCCAAGCATACAGGGAAATGCCTCCTACTGCTCCTTCAGTCTGTTTTTGTGGCGATAATGCCCCTCTAGTTCCAGGTGGGATCTTGGGCCGTTCCCATGTCCCTCTTAGTTAATTGACAGCACTACTGTTACTTTACACGAGAGCAGTGGTAACTCTGTAATTAGATTTTAATCTTGGATGGAGACTTTTATTTTGGTCAGAGGTGAGGCTTCTCCCGTCCTGTCCCATTCTGAGACCCAAATTTAGGGAACAGGATAGAACAGGTTCTGTCCTCTGTGTGCCCCAGCTCTGCCCTCACTCACTAGCTGTCGGGCTAGACTCTGCTAGGACCACAGATGGGAAGGGGAGAAGAAGGAAGGGAAAGGAAAATCGCCTACATGGCGGGGGACTTTTGTGATTTCTGACCTGGCAGATAGCTGAGGCTGAGTCTTTCTCTTGCGGGACACTTTGATGTCCTCTTTGGAGATCCCAGACCTGCTCATGCTCACTGGCCATTCTTGGGCCATGGGTACCCAGGCCCCGGCCAGGGCCAGGGGCTCTCCTCCCAGCTCTGGCTCATCGTCAGGCAGCCCCCCTGGGACTCTCTCTTGTGTAGTCCACACTGGTCTGTGGGCAATGCTGACCATAGCAGTCATCATCGGTGACTGCCCTCCAACGGAGGACTGGAAATGAGATGTAGAAATAAAATGTAGTATATGTCCACAATGAAATGCTATGAAGTCATAAAAAGAATTAAATCATGCCATTTGCAGCAACGTGAATGCAGCTGGATGCCATCATTCTAAGTGAATTATCACAGAAACAGAAACTTGAATACCACGTGTTCTCATTTATAAATGGGAACTAAACACTGGGCACACAGCGAACAAGAATGGGAACAACCAACACCGGGGACAACTAAAAGGAAAAGGAGGGATAGGGCATAAGGATATCATGCTCACCACCAGGGGGGTGGGCTCGACAGAAGCCCCAGCCTCACCATCACCTGATTTACCTATGTCAAAAAAACTGCACATGCATTCTTTGTCTAAAATAAAATTTAAATGAAAAGAAGTCACACTGTGCTTGTGTCTGCCTTTTGCCCAGCATTGTGTCTGTGAAAGTAATTCATGTTGTTACTGTAGTTGTAGTATTTTTTTTTTGCTTTTCTTTGTCATTGCACCGCAAGAGGGTGAAAGACGAGCCCAGGAGATGAATTCATCTATCTCATTAGATGTACGGATATCTAGCTTTAGTAGGCACTGCCAATGTTTCAAAATGGTGGCACCAATTTACTCACCCATGCTGTGTATCAGCAGCAATAGTGAACATTTTAGAAGGATCCCACTTATAATAACATCAGAAAACATTAAATACTAAGGAAGAAATCGATATAAACACACAGAATGTGTTTATACCACCAAATGAATCCAATTGAAAGTTAAAAAGATTCAAACAAATGGAAGAATTTATTATGTCCATACATTAAAATTTCAGTGGTGTAAAGATGTTAATTCTCTTTAAATTATAGATTCAATGTAATTCCTATCAAAATCCTAGAATTTTTTTCTAGAATAGCATTGACAAACTGATTCTAAAATTTACATAGAAACACAAAGAGCCAAGAATAATCATAACAATCTTGAAGAAAAACAAACCTGCAGAACTTACACTACCTGGCATCAGGAGTTATTACTAAATTGCATTAATTAAGACAGTGTGGTCTTTGCACAAGGATAGACAAACAGACCAATGAAACAGAATGGAGAGTCCAAAGCACACCTATAAGTAGACAGGCACCTGATTATGTGGGGGCGGCACTGTGATGGAGGGGGGTATGGGAATCTCTCTCACACCCATGTTGTCGTTAATATTTTTAATATGGTTCTTAAGTCATAACCATAACTTGGATGTGGGTTATGATTTCCCACTTATTTATTGGAAAGGTCACCATACCTTTTCAATCAGTAGTGCTGTGTCTTTTGGATATCCAATTGGAAAAAACTGAATCTTCCCCACTGTGTATTGTACATAAAAAAATCACATCTTGGTGAATTGTAAATCTAAATGTGAGAGGTCAAAACAATAAAGCTCTTACAAGGAAACGTAGGAGAATATTTTTATGACCTTTGAGCAGGTCAAGATCTATTAAACAGGTTAAAATAAGCACCCACTATAGATGAAAGCAATCATAAAACTGGATTAAATTCAAATGAAGAACATCGTTTATCAAAAACACCATGAAAAGAGTAAAACGGTAAGTCACAAAGTGGGAGAAAATATTTGCAATATACAAGTTGTCAAGCAAATCTAGATTATATAAAGAACTCCTTCAAATCCGTAAGGAAAAAGATGAACAACCTGGTAGAAAAGTGAGCAAAAGACTTGAACAGGTACTTTATAAATGATGATATGACTAATAAAGACGATGAAGATATTAACATCCGCAATGACCAGAGATGCTTAATAATGATGTACTATGTCTTACTCTGTGATTGGCGCTGTTCTAGGAATCATACATTTTTTACTATTTCATATAGAGCTCTAGCAACCCTGTACGGTGGCTGCTATTGTCTGTTCCCCTGCTATGGTGACACCCCTCTTTGAGGGGTAAATGGTCTGTTTGCCTATCCTTGCACAAAGACCACACTGTCTTAATGAATGCATGTCCCAAATCCCCGCAACAGAACTAGGATGTGAGTTCCCGCAGACTGCTTCCCTCATTTAGGCTTTTGGACATCACGCCGCTCTGCATTTTAGGCCCATCTCGGGTAGCTTTGCTTGCTGGTGAACGTAGAGCAGTGGGATTGGCACCAGCATGAGGAGCCCTTGCTGGGTCACTTCCCTCAGGCTGGATTTTGGGAGGCGAAGGGCCTCAGCTACTTTCTCACAGCAAAGCCATCGCCTGAAGCCCCTCCCCAGATGCCCGTGGAACTCTGGGCCACATCTTTGCAACATCTTCCTTTCTGGAAACCATTTGCTCCTCCTTGGGGCTTTACATACTAAACGCAAAGAGCAACTTGATAGTTAGAATGTGAGGTTCCATTAGAAGTATCACTTTTTAAAGACATTTTTCTCATTAGTCAAGATTGTCTGAAATTCATTCTTATCTTTTAAGGGTCTAACAATCTCACACACTTTTACAGACTAAAAGCATATTTCAAGTTGAGTGTTGTAATCCACTTCATTTAAAAGACCAACTCAAGGAAAAGCTGTACATACATTCTGTCTGTCTGTCTGATTCTGATTACTTACAATTGGTGTTGGAAGGGAAGCAGTGTGTCACCAGGCAAGGAAGTTGGGGTCCAGCTCCAGGTTTTGCTGAAAGGGCCTTTGACCAGGGCAGGCGTTCAGGCTATTTGAGTACACTGACCCAGGGTTAGCTGGCAACCCAGAGTCCAATCACCATCAGCCTCATCAATGAGGTGTGTGGCCGTATCTTGGCAAAACCGCAGCTCATATGCTGCTACCGCTTTCTTATCCAAGAACTCATTTTCTGGGATCACCCTATCAGGGCTCTGATTAATGAGTTTACTTTTGACCGCACCTAGCTACAGAAGCAGGGTTGGATTTCTGTCCTCTGGGGACAAGTGCACACAGGATGAATTGATTCCCCACTGTGGGAGGAAGAGACCGAGTCTTTCAAGAAAATGAGGCCACAGTGCAAGGACCATGTGAGATTTAAGTGCAGTTCCTGGTGTGAGATATAAGGAAGCTCACTGGGGATGGCTGCTCATTTAAATATTTGCTCCTGGTACCTGATACAGTTAGAGAAATCCAGAAACTGCTGGAGGCAGAGGGGGGAGGCTGGAGATTCTATAAAAAGACGGAGAAGATCCCAAAGGACTGTCCCTTCAGAATTAAAAGAGAGAGAATAAAGAGATATTGAGATTTCCATAGTAGACTTGTGAGTACTATCATTCACTCATTCATTCCTTCATTCAATATTTGCTGATCACCAGGCACTGAGAAAACAAAGAAATAAGAGTTTTGTAAGACCTCTTAATGATTTATGAAGTTTAGACTTGTGTATGTGCTACTTCCCTCTATTTCCATATGGTGAGGAGACACGACGGTCTTAAAACTACAGGACTTGTAACTCCAGTCTCAGGGCAGGTGGAAATGGAGAGCTGGGACGTGCTCCCTTTGTGGAATCTGAGCAGTGAGAAAGGCCAGAGGTCCAAGAAGGGGGTGGTAGCTTTGGGGAAGAGGAGGAGGAGGTAGATGGAGTTCTGGGGGCCCATGGGAATGAGGAATATGGTCCAGGGGCAAGTGCACTCTCCCTGTTTTTCTTCCATCAAATCTGTCCTCTAGGCAGCGGGCCGAGTTATCTTCCTAAAAACCACAATGGCTTTGCCCTGTGCGTAGCAAGGGTCAGAAAACTTTCTCTGTGAAGGATCAATAGCGACTATTTAAGGGTTTGTGGGTCACATGGTGTTAGTCGCAGCTGCTCCACTCTGCCACTGAGGTATGAAAGCAACTGCAGACAATACTACATGGATGGGTGGGGCCATGTTCCAATAAAACTTTATTTACAGAAATAGGCGGGTGAGCTGTTGTTTGCCCACTCCGGTATACCGAGTAAAGAGGAAACCCATGACTTTATAAAAGACACTTTCCGCAAACGTTTTGCTACCTGCACCTCTGGCTTCTTTGCTGTCATTCTCCCTCCTCACATGGCGGGGTGTCCTCTTGAAGGCCTTCATGTCACTGCTCTTTTTTTTCATTTAGTAGCAACTTTATTTACCTATAATTCACACACTATACAATTCACCCTTAAAATGTACAACTCAGTGATTTTTAGTATATTTACAGAGTTGTGCCACAGTCAATTTTAGAACATTTTCATCTCACCTTGCTTCAGACTTAGGCAATTACTAATCTACTTTGTGTTCCTGCAGCTTTGTCTAGTCTGGACATTTCATATAAACGGCATCAGATAGTATGCGATCTTTTGTGACTGGCTTCTTTCATAATGTTCTCAGTCTTGCAATTTCAATCTCATCATCTTTTTTTTGAGTTGCAGTCTCACTCTGTTGCCCAGGCTGGAGTGCCATGGCTCGCTCACAGCCACCCCAATGCCAACTTGTTGGGCTCCGGCGATCCTTCTACCTCAACCTTTCAAGTAGCAGAACTACAGGCAAGCACTACCACGCCCAGCTATCTTTATTTATTTAGAGACGAAGTCTCACCAAGTGGCCCGGGCTGGTCTCGAACCCGCAGCCTCAGGCAATCCACTCGCCTCGGCCTCCCAAAGTGCTGGGATTACAGGCTGAGCCACCGAGTTCGGCCTCTCATGATCTTTTCAAGGTTCATCTGTGTTCTATCATGTATCAGTATGCCATTATTTATGGCTGAATAATATTCTGTTATATGTTATAGACCACATTTTGTTTATCTGTGCATCAGCTTGTGAACATTTGGGCTCTTTCTTCCTCATCTATTATGAATAATGCTGCTGTGGTCATTTGTGTGCAAGTTTTCATGTGGACAGATCTTTCCACTTTTCTTGAGTATAAATACCTAGGAGTAGACTTGATGGGTCAAATAGATAGATAGACGATAGTTAGACAAACAGAATTTAAACTGTTTTGAAGTGTATTTGGCCATAGGTGTACAGCTTCATGCCTGTACCCCATGGAATTTCACAGTGATGTCTGCCTGGTCCAACATTTCCCAGCAGATCTTCCTGTCTTCCAAGAATCTGCCTTTGCAAATGACCTCTGGGCATTCAGGCTAACGTGCAGTTATGTCAAAGATGATCCAAAACTGAAAAATGCTTTGAAATCATGAAGCAATCTGAACACAAAGCTTTAGATAGCGTGTCTGTGATAAAGGTCTTGGGTTTCAGCTTTGTTTCTGGAAGGTTGTCATAATTGTCTGTTGTCAATCAACAGAACCGGAAGTCTTTCATTTCTCAGGGCACAGTGATCTGACTCAAGCTTCTCACTCAGACGTGGAAGAGCACGCTTATATCCTGTCGACCCACCCAAGGACATTTCACTTTAAATATATCTCTGATTAAGTCACGGGGTTAATTATTAAAAACAACGGAAGATTACAGCCTTCCAACTGGGTGAGGGATGGAAATAAGAGAACACTCTAAAGATTCTTCCAACCTAGAGCCTATGAACTTGAAATTCAGATATAAATAGATACTCTTCTCGCTCTAAAAGCTCTAAGTGGCACCGCCATATGGTTTGCGCCCACATCTAAGTCTCCAGTCCCAGATCTTCTCCAGGATTATTACATTTTCACCTGCCCGGTACATCTTTCCGTCTCCACAGGGAATACCCATCCGTGACACCTCAGTCTTGGAAATGTATAAAATGACCCTCTTTTTCCTTTTCCTCCTTCTTTTCCTCAACTATTTACTGCATCTGATTTCTAGTTGCTGTTCATGAGAGAACTGTTTTCATGAGTAATCTTCTCTTTGCTGTACAGTAACTTAAATATGGTACAAATTTAACAATACTTAAATATTATGAAGTAAAGGCAAAACATCTTATGTCACATGACAGGATGAGAGAAGAAAGAAAACAAAGACATCTGCCCAATCTATATTTATATATACACACATGTACATATTCATAATAAGAAAGGAGTGTGTACTCATGACAATGACAGTTCTCATTTCTGTAAATAGTCACGTGGTTGTAGCTGGTATTCGTAACTACCTTCTTCCACTGCCCATTCCCTATTCCTTTTGCTTTCCGCAAACACTTCTGCTGGTCTTGTATCTTTACCTGGTGGAGTGACCCAAACCTTCACCCTAAAGGGTCTGGGCCATCAGTAGTCCTGCCTGGATTCAGTAGTTTTAGTTTTCCACTGACCTTCGTCACAGCATGGTATACAAACACTCAGAGATCTCCGGTCTTCCACATAGATTCTTCTTTATCTCTACTGTGGAGGAGGAGGCTCATGGACATTTGGGACGCTACATGTAACTTCCTTGTGTCTTCAGGGTCTGCTCAGGCCTGATCCTGTATGCACCACTTCCACTGGATGATGGAGTGCTTACTCTGCGTGTCCAACTTTAAGGGTTAGTGAATCAGACAATACTTAGCTCATAATGGCAGGTCAGGTTGCATGGTGACTTGGGAGCCCAGGCTTCATTGCTCAGTCTCTAAGAAGGCCCAGCAGCGTGCCAAGAGCTCTCTCTCCGAAGTAGAGGAGTTTTCTGGGGAAGACAGCAGGGGCATGTTCCAAAATCCTTAAGGTCTGTTTCCTTTGCCAAAGGCTCCCGACAGCATCCTCATCCACTGCTGACACCAGAGCACAACTAGAACTGCTGGGTCATATGGCCCAAGCAGCAGAGCAGCCTAGACCTGTTACCGAGTCATCTCTTGCTTTGGGTCCCACTCAAAAACAGCAGCTTTACAGACCATGTGGTAAGTGGGCTGAAGTAACACACCTAAAAATGAATATGATGCCTCCAGAATCCAATGCCTTACTCTTGGTTGCAGGAGGAGCCGGATGCAACAACTTATCTGTCCATTAGGAAAGATGTTTCAACATGCCCCGTGCCTCTGAGCACCTAGAAATTTCACTGAGGCAGAAGGCCCCTGAATTTGGGTCAGATTTATTTCCCACTCTCTGTCGTGCAAATGTCTTACCATGAAGTTCAGAGTGGTAGCTACTTCTCACTCCCTGGGTCCAGTCAGCATAATGTCATCAGTGGAATGGACCTGTGTGATCTCTTATGGGAGGGAAAGGTGATTGAGATCCCTAAGAATTAAATTATGACAAGGGCTGAAGAGTTAGTGTGTCCTAGAAGTAGGACAGTGAAGGTGTGTTTCTGGCCTTGCCAGCTGAAGGCAAACTGCTTCTGGTGGGCCTTATAGGCAAGGATGGATAAAAACAAATTTGCCAGATCAACAGCTGCATACCGGGTTAATTTTTCCAAGCAATGAAATCGTATTTGGTATATACAGCAGCTGTGACTGGATTCATCACCTGGTTAACCTTACGATAATCCACTGTCATTACCCAAGACCCATCTGCCTTCTGCATGGGCCAAACAGGAGAGTTGAATGGGAGTGAGGTGGAATCACCACCCTGCATCCTTCTTCAAGTTCTTCTTTTCTATGTTGAAAATGTGATTTTAAGAGATAATTCTTCATCTCAATAGGAGCACAATAGAATACACCACATTCTGAAGCAACTCTAGAATTATGAGAATGAGCTTGAGGAAAATTCAGATGGGCTACAATATCCATGACCTTAAACTACAAGAAACGAGGTTCCACCGAAGGTCAACATTTACGTAGTTAGGACCCGGTACATTTACGGCTTAAAATAACAAGAGACTAGACATAGAGGCAATAGGGAGAGGTTTTGTGAGGCGAGGAACTGCGAGAGGAGAAAACAATCCTGAACACCAAATTCAGGATTAACAGGAGCTCCCATCGCCAAGTCTCGTGTGAAAGCAGGAAAGGGCACCCGGGCAGGAGGATCTCCTGAGGAAGCCCTTCTGCGACATTGCTGGAGATAAGCTCATCAGGGGGGTGAGGAGACTCGCTAGCACTTTGGCAAACCTCAGGCGAGGGTCGGCACACCAGACAAGAACTGAGAAAAAGGTCAGAACCCAAGTTCTGCGGCCCAACATGTGAAAGTCCTACACGTTGGTCACAACCACTTTCTTTGCTACGACTGATTGTCTTGGACAGTGATTTTCACACACTGCAGCCAGAAGCCAGTGGCCATCGACCCAACCAGACAACACATGTTTAATTCAAATGTCCAGGAAATTAAAAAAAAAAAGCCAGATGCTGATGCCTTATGCACGCACAGGCCCAGCTTACAAATACTCCATTCAATAATATCATAACACAAATTTGCATCAGTGAAAAGAAACTGGCAAAATCCATCGCTTTCACTTAATTTGTAAGATGGTGAAGACCAAAACAGAATGTTCCACCAGAATTTTAATGATTAAATACGATTGTCACATTGGGAAAATGAAATAGACACAGTAAAATAAACTATACAAGGCAAAGTAGAATACCAAAAAATATTTTACTAAAACATAAGATTTACAGAAGTCTTCAGGCAAGCCATACAAAATGGTCACAAGCTCTTTTTGAAGGGGGGAGTCTACACTTGACAGCAAAGTCACAGTGCCATTAGTGAGGGCTGTGATGTTTGTTTAATGTTCCCATTTTGGTTCAAACAATCAAGTTTGTCCATCCACAATGTCTAAATAAAGCTAGACTTGGCTAGAGAGCATAATCTAAAGAACTGGTTAGCTACTTTCAACCAATGCAATTAGATCACCATAAAAAGAGGGAAAGGAGCCTGTAAAATTAAAATAAAATTACCTCCCCCCTCAAAGAAATAAAATAAAGAAAAACACCCACCCCCCCTGCAGCTAACCCTGGCAACTACCTTCATTCAAAGTGCTTCATACTTCAACCATGATGGGGCAATGAACAAACGCAGAGGCCGCTGCTTTTACACGCTTTTTGACAATCCAGATGATACTGCTGGCCTCTGCTCATGCTTACGACAGTGAATCAGGACAAGACAGAGATTTGCTAATGTGCATTTAATCACCAAAGGACTGAGGATGTCTGGGCTTTTATTCTGAATGTTTCTAAGACTGTGTCCATTACAAGCAAACAAAAAAGGAAGAAGTCTGGCAGAACAGGAGAAGTGACGCGCACTTGATGATGAGATGTATTTAAATATTATTCATGGCATATAGCCTAGTCCATGCTCTAGCTGTTTCTATGGCTTGGACCTTGTTGGTCTTCCATTGCTCTGCGACGTTGTTTGCTAGCGGGTCGTCCGGGTTGGGAGCACTTAACAAAGCCTGGATCGAGAGCAGGACTGTGCGGATCTGCAGTGCGGGGGACCACTTATTTTAGGGGCTGCCATTGGATATTCTTCTGGAAGGAATAGTTCAAGTTTAAAAGTCCCTCCCTTGAAGGGGGAATCCTGGGGGCCAGCAATGATCACATGAAAATAACGGCTGTTTCTCTCATCTGGTTCTGTTTAATGCCAGGAACCGCTTCCGCCAGCAAACACTGGGTTTCCTTGATGATCTTGCGGGGCAGCCCGGCCATCTTGTCAGGTCCCGACTTCCCAAGTTCTTCTTGATGGTGGCACTAATCTCTGCAATCTCTCCAAGAATGCAGTACTGCCTTTGGTTTACTATTTTTCTAGGTAGAGGCAGTTCTGGTGGCTTCTACTTGGCCCTTCCTAGCATAATAGCCCTCAATCCACAGGTCAAGGAACCAGTCAAGGATTCTGCCAGCTGCTGAGTATGTCTACACCAACTACTCACTTCAGAACAGGAAAGTGCCAACAAGATGGGTTTTGGGATACACTGGACACTGTGAGACGGTCTTAGGCCAAAGTTCCATTGACCTCCCAAGCTCCATAGACCCCTCCTCTGGTCGGCAGGATAGACTGACGTTTTGGGTCTCCTGGACTTGGTATCAGTTCAGAGCCTGTGTGTTCAGTCCCCAAGTCTGATCATTTCCTTCTCCTCAATGCATAGATACCCTGGCAAAAGATGATAGGTCTCTTCTAGGAAGCATGAGGGAGAGATTAATAGTATACATTTTGGCAGTGTACTGGGGTCCTTCCTCACAGAAGGCACAAACAACACAATGGAAACAGGTACGTTGAGCTTCATCAAAATTAAAAACTTTTGTGCTTCAAAGGACATTATCAAGGGAGTAAACATTTTTTCCCTGAAGATGGCAGGTTAGAGACTTTTAGCTTGTCTCAACCACTTGGAAATAGAAAAATAGTGTGTAAAGATCAACTCTATGAGCTTTATTTCAAGAAAGAAAATGGGAATTTCAACCTCAATGGACAACAGTGTGGAAATTTCTCAAATACCTGAACATAGAACTACCCTTTGACCCAGCAATCCCACTACTGGGCATCTACCCAAAGGAAAAGACATCACTATATAAAGACATCTGCACTCATATGTTTGTTGCAGCACTATTCACAGTAGCAGTCATGGAACCAACCTAAGCATTGATCAGCGGTTGACTGGAAAAAGAAAATATACACCATGGAATACCATATAGCCATAGCAAGGATAAAATCACACTCTCCCTTTGCAGCAACATGGATTGAGCTGGGGGCCATTATCCCATGTGAACTAATTCAGAAACAGAAAACCAATTACTGCATATTCTTACTTACAAGTGGGAGCCAGACAATGGGTACACATGGACATAAAGATGGAAATAATAGACACTGGTGACTCCAAAATGGGGGAGGGTAGGAAGGAGGTGAGGGTTCAGAAATTGCCTATTGGGTACAATGTTCACTATTTGGGGAATGGTTACCATAGAAACCCAATCCCTACCAGCACATACTATATCCATCTAACAAATCTGCCCATGCACCCCCTGAACTGAAAATGACATTAAAAAAAAGAAAACAGAAAAAGAAAGTTAAAAAAATGCTCACAGAAGAGGAGAAACTATTTGTAAATCATATCTCTGATAAGGGATTTGTATCTAAAATATATAAAGAACACTTACAACTCTATTATAAAAGGACCAATAGTCCAATTAAAAAATGGGCAAACTTATACTCATTCTTCATATTTCTTTGATCTGTGGGGGGAAAATTTTGCAAGATATCGAAGATAAGAGGAAGAAAAAGAACAGGTAGAAAGTAGAAAAATGTAGATCATCCTTATGAGCCAGAAGAAGTGCTGAGAGAGCTCATGACTGGCAGGAGGAGTGCAGAAGCTGGCCTGAGGTCCAGAGCTGGCTGAAGCTGATCGTAGCCTCTCTTTGGCGTATGCAAGCGGATACCTCAGGGGTGAGTGTGGGCCACGTGGGTGGCTCTTATTCACTTTGTGCCTTGCCGTTTAGTCAGACCAGGAAGACTCTGATGACAGCTGAGGAGATGGTCTCGGTCAGGCCACCTGAGTCACCTCCACTTCCACCAATGAGTGGAACAGGAGACGCAAAACCCAAGCCCATCTGTGTCATTTCTGCTCCTGTTCTGTAGGAAACCTCCCTCGGTCCCCGCGAGAGGCACTAACCTGTCTTGTGAGCACCACCCCCATACCTTCTCCATCACTTCTTCCATCAGCCTTGCTGCTGTCTTTGTCAGGGGCTTCAGTGACTTTAACTCCCGCGCCCTGAGCGTCTCCCCAGCCTCCCCCTCCAATGGCTGCCTTGCAAGCTCCGGCAGGCCCAGCTGCTCCAGCTCCTCTTCACACTGCCCTGGCCTTTCTGATCCAACACCTTCTCCAGCTGCTCCTCTCCACGGCCCTCTCCACTAGCAGCGAGTGCTGCCTCAGTGCATGGCTGCACCGGTCCATCCATCCCACAGGGTGGGGTCCAGGGCCGACTCCACTCCCACCCCACCTCCTCTGCCTCTACCTGGCGTATGGCCGTCTTCACCTGTCACAATTGTAGCTCTTGTTCCTTCTCCCTTTGGCTACATCCAGCTCCATCTGCTACTGCCCCAAGTCCCATGTTCCACTAATGCTCCCATCTTCTCCAACACAAGTTGTGCCTGCTCATGAGCCAAGGTGTCATCTACCCACCCTGCCTCTATCATGGATGCCAGAAGTGCACTTCTGGAAGAAATACAAAAAGAGATGCAGCTACGCAAAGTAGAAGAACAGCATGAACAGGGGCCAGCCATGAACACGTTGAAAATGATGTTGCCACCTTCCTATCTTACCATATTGCTATGGAGTATAGTGATTCAGGAGACGTTTTGTAACTTGATGAAGCAAACTGGTTGGAGGAAGAAAAATGCATTGATAAATATTGCAAACTCAATGCAAGTGACCTTTGCAATGCTTTTTCTTTGAAAATGTTTGGTCATTCTAATGTTTTGCCTTCATTTCCTTATGATAAGTAACTCTTTTCTTCCATAATTTTTTGTTCCTAAAAAATTAGAATGTAAATGCTTTAAGTGTTTTATTTTTCTGGAAAGACTTAATTTGGTCAAATATACCATTAAGTGTTAATCACAGACAACTGTAAGGGTAGCAGATTCAGTTATTTGACATATCATTTTTTCCAATATGAATTTTAGGATTGTTTTTTCTAATTCTGTGAAAAATAACGTTGGTAGTTTGATAAAGATTTCACTGAATTTGTAGATTACTTTGGATAATTTGGTCATTTTAATAATTGTGATTTTTCCAACCCATGAGCATGGGATGTTTCTCCATTTGTTTGTGTTCTCTGCAATTACTTTCATCAGAGTTTTGTAGTTCTCCTTGTAGAGTTCTTTCACCTCCGTGGTTAAATATATTCCTAGGCATTTTAGCTTTTTAGTTGCTACTATAAATGGAATTGGGTTCTTGATTTGATTCTCAGCTTGGTCACTATTGGTATATAGCAGTGTTACAGCTTAGGTGTGTTAATTTTGTATCCTGAAACTTTACTGAGTTCATTTATCAAGTCCAGGAGTCCATTGGAGGAGTCTTTAGGGCTCTCTAGCTATAAGATGATATCGCTGGCATATAGAGATAGTTTGGTTTCTTCTTTTCCAATTTGGATACATTTATTCCTTTTTCTTTCCTGATTACTCTGGCTAGGGCCTCTAGTACTATGTTGGATAGTCATGGCGAAAGTAGGCATCCTTGCCTTGTTCCAGTTCTGAGGGGGAGTGTGTTCCACTTTTCTCCATTCAGGATGATATTGCTGTGGGTTTGTAATTTATAGTTTTTATTATTTTGAGGAATGTTCTCTCTATGCCTATTTTGCTGAGGGTTTTTATCAAGAAGGGATGCTGAATTTCATTTTATTATTTATTTATTTATTTATTTTTGAGTTTGAGTCTCACTCTGTTGCCCAGACTGGAGTGCAGTGGCCGCTCCCAGCCTCGACCTGCTGGGCTCCGGCGATCCTTCTGCCTCAGCCTCCCGAGTAGCTGGAATTACAGGTGTGCGCTCCCACGCCCGGCTAATTTTTTGATTAACTGTAGAGATGAGGTCTTGCCCAGTTGCCCAGGTGGGTCTCCAACCCATGGGCTCAGGAAATCCACTCACCTCAGCCTCCCAAGGCGCGGGATGACAGGCTGAGCCACCGAGCCTGGCTGAATTTTATTTAATGCTTTTTATTACATCTATTGAAATGATTATATAATTTTTATTTTTAATCTGTTTATGTAGTGGATCATGTTTATTGACTTGTGTATGTTGAACCACCCTTGCGACCCTGCGATAAAATCCGTTCAGTTGTGTTTTTTTAAAAATTCTTATTTTAAAGATGTGTGGTACAATTTGGGGTTAGGTATACAAATGCTCATTGTACAGGTAAAGTTTGGGCCTACCCTTGGTCCCCACTTCATCTTGTTTGAGATCAGGTACCCTTATTAAGGAAGTGTGCCCCTCCCCCCCGACAGTTTCCCACTCCTGCCAATCCCTTTCTTTAGTATTATGATAATTGTTCAGGGTCTGCTAATGAGTGAGAACATGTGGTGCTCAGTTCTTTGTTTCTGTGATAGATCCCTGAGCATGATAGAGTCTAAGTTCATCCAAGTTGCCGCGATGTTCATAATTTTGTCTTTCTTTATGGCTGCATAATATTCTGTTGTGTATATGTACTGCGTTTTTTTGAAAAGTCCACTTTCAATGGGCAGAATGACTGGTTCCATGTTTTCACTATTGTGAATAATGCTGCAATAAACATGCACGTGCCGGTATCTTTTCGTAGACTGATTTGAATTCCTCCGGGTATATTCCCAGAAGGGATTTGCTGGGTCATATGGAAGGTCGATTTCTAGATCTTTTAGGAATGGCCGTACTTTTCCACAGAGGTTGTACTAATTTACACTACCAACAGCAGTGTAGAAGTATTCTCTTCTCCCTGCATCCTCTCTAGCATCGGCTGTTTTTTGAGTTATGGATGATGGCTATCCTGACTGGTTAGGTGGTATCTCAGTGTGGTTTTAGTTTGCATGTCTTTGATGATTAGTGAAGTTGAGAATTTTTTCATGTATCTGTTGGCTACTCATATGTCTTCTTTTGAGAAGTGTCTACTCATTTTTTTGCCCATTTTTAAATGGGATTGTTCATTTTATTCTCTTTGGCATGTTTGAGTTCCTTGTAGACCCTAGATGTTAGGCTTTTGTCAGATATACAGTTGGCAAATATTTTTTCCTGTTCTGTGGTCTATCTCCTCACTCTCTTGATGGTTTCTTTTGCTTTGCAGAAGCTTTTCAGTTTGATGAGGTCCCAATTGTCTATCTTAGCATTATTTTTAAGTGTTGTTGAATTCGGTTTGCTAATATTTTGTTGGAGATTTTTGCATATATGTTCATAAGGGATATTGGTTTGCAGTTTTCTTTTTTCATTGTGCCCTTTACTGACTTTGGTATCAGAGTGATTTTGGCCTTGTAGAATGAGTTAGGGAGGATTCTCTCCTCTTCAATTTGTGGAATAGCTTCAATAAAATTGGTGGCAGTTCTTCTCAAAAAGTCTGATAGAAGTCAGCTGTGAGTCCATCAGGTCCTGGATTTTTTTTTTTTTTTAGGAGACTTGTAATTACCGTTTCAATCTAACTATTTGGTATCGGTCTGTTCAGAATTTCTATTTCTTCCTGAAATTAAGATGGAAATTAAAATATTCCTGAAATGAATGACAACAATGAAATAAATTATCAAAATCCCTGGGATTTGAAAATTTATAGTGCTTAAGGCCCACATTAATAAGACTGAAAGATCACACATTGACAACTTAACATTGCACCTCAGGAAACTAGAAAAACACGAATGAACCAAACCCATAGCTAGCAGAAGGAAAGAAATGAAGTTCAGAGCAGAACTAAATGAAGCTGAGGTTCCAGCAAAAACTCAATGAAACAAAAAGTTGCTTCTTTGAAAAGATAAATAAAATTCATAGACACTAGCTAGCTTAATTAGGACATGAAGAGAGACTACTCAAATTAGCCCAATCAGAAACGAAAAAGGAGACATAACAACGGATACGAACGACAGAAATTCAAAAGATCATCTGAGACTATTATGAACACCTCTATGTAAACAAACTAGACAATCTAGAGGTAATGGATAAATTCTTGGAAACATACAACTTCCCAGCTTTTGCCATATCTTTATTGTGCACTTTATGAATTTTAACTTAGAGAAAGCAATGAGATTGAACTATCAATATTTATTAGTGAGCCTTAGCCAATTTACTGATGTTTTAAAAGAGGAAACTGCTTTGATTACAAGAATCACTCAGAAAGTACATTTAGCTCTTAGTGTGGAACTATCTTAAATAAATGTCTATTTTAAAAAAAATTATTGCTCTATTGTTTTTAAATACTTAACTTACTTGAATGTATATTAACCTTTTTCCTACTTATGTACTGTGTGGTATAACTTTACTTGTCTGTAAGAGTTAAAATTTCTTCCTTGTTAGATACTCTGACTTAAACATACGTTTAATTACATAACGGTTAAGAATAACAGTCTGATTTTTTAAATCAGCAAATAACTTGAATATACATTTCTCCAAAGAAGATATGCAAATGGCCAGAAGTTCATTATCATGCATCATTAAGGAAGTGCAAATCAAAACCACAATGAGCTAGCTACCACTTCATACTCACTAGGATGGTTACAATAAAAAAAGAAAGACAGTAGCAAGTGTTAGTGCAGAATTTAGAAAAGCCAGAACCCTTATAAGCTGCTGGTAGAATGTAAAATGGTACAACTACTTGGAAAAATAGTCCGGCATTTCCTAAAAAGGTTAAACAAAGTTACAACCGTTTGTTTGTAGTTCCCAGTCACTCCAAATGGCTGGATTTGGTCCATGGGCCACGGCTTTTTAACCTCTGTGAGCCAACAGCCCATGAATGTGGAGAGAGGGGTGGGCTCTGATGATGGGCTGGGTGGGTCTTCCACTTACAAGTAAATCTCTTTGGAGAAGAAAGCTGATTATCAGATTCCTCTAGTAAAAACTTAATCACCAAGGTGAAAAAAAATACTTAGTAGGAACCACGAAAAGGCAAACTTTGGCATGTTAAACTTTTAATGATTTTATTTGAGCAATGATTCATGAATTGGAACGCTCCCAAGTGATTTAGTGATTTAGAGTGACTTGGAGGAGACGCACGAGGGGAGACTTTCATGGAGTGCAGAGGGAAGCAAGGCAGACAGAATATTTGATTGGTCAAAGTGGAGAAATAGTGGAATGTCCCCAGTTAGAGCTTGGCTGGTGGTTCTGACTGGTTAAGGTCATCTACACCGAGTTGAGTTTTGTTTGTTTCTGTAGGAACCCAGGGCACAGGAGGCACCCAGATCTAATGAACTCCTGGGTAAATATTTTAACAGCTCTAGAAAGATTTAAGAATGTTTATTCCTGGGCCTAACCTTCCTCTCTGTCATTTGTTATTAACATTCCTCACACTTGAGTTCAGACATGCAGCCGAGGACTGCCTTGTGATCTGGAACCAGTCTGTGTGTCCCATGGTTGGATGCCCCAGTCTGCTCCCTTGGTCACTCAGGAGAGAGAGCCCCACTAGTTTTGATGAGTGGGAGGGAGGGAGGTGGACCCCACTCTTGCTCACCTTGATTGGGAACATGTGCTAAGCTTCCCTTCCCTTGCAAAGGTTCTGGTGCGGTGGTGTCTCTCCACCCCAAACCCGGGCATATTTCCAGGTAACCTGAACACCTGCTCACCTGCATTAGCAGCCTGAGTCCCCCTCCCTCCCTGTGCAGAGATCTTGGTGCAGCAGGGTCTTCTACACTTCATGCCCAGGCATATCTCCAGGCCTTCGGAGTACCCGGTCACATGGATTAGCAGCCTGAGGCACCCCGCCCTTCCTGTACAGAGATCTTGGTGGGTGGTGCTCCCTTTGTTCTGTGCCTGAACATATTTTCAGGCACTCAGTGTATCCACTTGGATTAGCAACCTGAACTGCCCCTCTTCTTCCTTGCAGAGATTTTGTTGTCAGGGGAGTTACTCTGCTCCTCGCCGAGAAACATATTTTTAGGCAATTGGTAGACACGACCAACTGGATTAGAAGCCTGAACCATCCCACCCTTCAGGTGCAGATGCCCAGACATGTCTCCCAGCATTTGAAGCACCCACTATTCTAGACTAGGTGTTTAGGCTATCACCCCTTCTCATGCAGAGAACTTGGGGCAGTAAATTTTCCAAAGTCCATGCTTAGGCACACCTATGGGCACTTGGTGACCACCCACCATATTCCCCTTTGGGGCTGATGCTTGTGCCTGCCACTGGTGGACCTATAGGTGGGCCTGCTTGGTCCAAGCCAACCTATCTTGGTCCCCTCCTCTAAGGCTGAGCAGAGAGCTCAGACCACTGTGCATTACACACACATCAGTCCATTGCTGAGGCAACAGAGAGCTTCTACCAGTAAATAAGAGTTAAGTGTTTACTTATTCTTGTTGGATGTGCTGGTTCTTACACATAAACACTACCTACTGGCCTGTAGGTTGAACAGTGCAACAATAGGAAATCTGCTGATGCAAGCACATGGCACTGGGGAACCAGATAAGCTTTCTGAGACTCCTGCAATCCTGGCGCTATAGGAGGTAGTGAGCCTTCTCACATGCCCAGCACATTGCTACTATGCCAGCATCTGGAAAAACTAGCATACAAAGAGTATCCATAACCAAGGAACGTATATAGGCTCTTTGCCACTGAAAGTACCCAGAGCCAAAGCAAAGGCTCCTATGCAACATACCTGATAGACATCTCCTCAACAAGGGAAAATTTCCATGCAGAAGAAAATTCAAAAAGAGAAGGAGAGTTAGCTTATCCAGATGAGAAAGAACCAGAGTATGATAGTATGAAAAAACACTGTTATGATAATTCCTCAGGATCATACTAACTCTTCACCTGTAGGTCCTAACCAAAATCAAATCTTGGAAATACCAGATAAATAATTCAAAACATTGATTTTAAAGAAGTTCAACGAGACCCAAGAGAAAGCTGAAAATCAACGCAAAACTCAGAAAAACAATTCAGCATATGAAAAGAGAGACAGACATCATTAAAAAAAACCAAACAGAACTTTTGAAAATAAAATTCATTGAAGGTACTGCAAAATACAGTTGAAAGCTTTCACAATTGGCTAGACCAAGTGGAGGAAAGAATTTCAGAGCCAGGATTCTTTCGAATTAACCCAGTCAGACAAAATTAAAGAAACAAATAATTTAAAAAATGAACAAAGTCTTAAAGAAATGGAAAGGATTATGTGAAACAGTAATCCCCATCCTTTTTGGCATCAGGGAACAGTTTTGTGGAAGACAATTTTTCCATAGACAGGGAATAGGGGAGGGGGAATGGTTTGGGGATGGTTCAGGCACATAACATTTTTAAGTTCACTTTATTTCTATTATTATTACATTGTAATGTGTTATGAAATAATTATACAGCTCACCATAAAAAAAGAGGTATAGATGGAAGTGGTAAATAAAATAATGGGTGGGCCACGTGCGGACTAAAATAAGCGTCAGATTCTGACTTAAAACCTGCCACTAGATGCAACTGCACAATCAACGAACATCAACTCACTTGTGACTCACTGATGGGTTTTTTTTTGAGTTGGAGTCTCACTCTGTCACCCAGACTGGAGTGCAATGGCTGCTCCTGGCCACCACAGCCTCGACCTGCTGGGCTCCAGTGATCCTTCTGCCTCAGCCATCTGAGTAGCTGGAACTACAGGTGCGCGCTACCACGCCTGGCTAATTTTTTGATTTATTGTAGAGATGAGGTCTCGCCAACTTGCCCAGGCGGGTCTCAAACCCTCGGACTCTGGCAATCCACTCACCTCAGTCTCCCAAAGCGCGGGATTACAGGCTGAGCCACCGAGCCCGGCTACTGATAGGGTTTTGATGTGAGTCTGCAAGTGATTGATTTATGATGGTCTCCGTTCAGTCAAACCTCACTGCCAATGTTAATCTGTATTTGCAGCTGCTCCCCAGCGCTAGTACTGGTATTGGTCCGTGGCCTGTTAGGAACCAGCGCTAGCATCACTGCCTCAGCTCCACCTCAGATCATCAGGCATTCGATTCTCATAAGGACCTTGCCACCTAGATCCCTGGCATGCACAGTTCACAGTAGGGTTCATGCTCCTATGAGAATCTACAGCCACCACTGATCTGACAGGAGGCGGAGCTCAGGCAGCAATGCAAATGATGGAGAGTGCTGTAAATGCAGATGGAGCTTTGTTTACTTGTCTGCCACTCACCTCCTGCTGTGTGACCTGGTTCCTAACAGACCATGGACCAGTACCAGTCTGTGGCTTAGGAGTTGCGAGCCCTTGCTGTAAAGTCTCCAAACCTGTGGGATATAGGTATTCCAGAGGCAGAAGAAGAAAAAGTAAAAAGTATGAAAAATCTATTTTTTTGAGGAAATAATTCAGAACAAAATCCCTGGTCTTGGGAGAGACTTAGACATCTAGATAAAAGAAGCCCAGCGATCTATTAAAGATACAATGCAGGAATGTCCCTAAGGCATATAGTCATCAGACTTTCTGAAGTCAATGTGAAGAAAA